>JBAMHX010000013.1:6501338-6516011 GCA_037177515.1 Pseudomugil tenellus
TGAAATGACCTCCACATGTAAAACCAGTCCTGTTTTGAGGGTTTTCTAATTGTTGCCACTGTGGTGCACCTGTTGTTTATTCCATGAACACCAATACAGCTGAAAGTGATTAATGATGCCCATCAGTTGCTTAACCAACCAGAATATTACCAGACAGGTTTAACTGATTTCATGTCAGGCCCAATAAAAAAGTGTCCCTTTAATTTTTGTGAGCAGTGTATTAGCAGCATCCAGTTTTCACCAGAGCGGCAAATATTACCCCACTTTTAAAATCACTGCAATGGCTCCCCGTGTGTTTCAGGACTAGCTTGAAAGCTTTGTTCGTTTATAAATGTCTTAATGGTCTTACACCTTATTATTTATCTTCATTTTGAAGTATGAAATGTGATCTGGTGGTACCTGCTGGCTATGGATGGGCTGGTTCCTGGTGTGGATGGCTTTCCAAAACATTGTTTCCTCACAGCAGCATCAAGCTGGACGTTGAATATGTCTATCATGTTTAATTTCACTAGTATTCTATTCTTGCAAATAGGGGATGTGGGGAGGGGAGGTGTTAGTATATCTTTAAAAGCCTCGTTTTACTTTTATATGCATTTTAACTATGCAAAGCCCCTTCTTAGCATCAAAACGGCTTTATAAATAAATAAATGTAAATTTCATCTAGTTGGTTAATAGCCAAGTAGAAGTTTCTGAATGCTTCTTGGCCCTAAAAGACTTGAGCAGCAGCATCCTGGACTATCTGCAGCTGACCTCCAAGGACAGTTTGAAAGCAGTCTAGCCTACTAAAGACAAATTCATGGAGAAGTTTCTATAAACCCAGCAGACATCAGTCCCTTAGCTGTTCCTCGTCTGAAAACAGGCTGATTTCACAGAAATGTGACCGCTGAAATTAATGTCTGTGTCTATGACGACACCCAGAATTCTGACCTGATTTTATTTATTTTTTTACTTTTCAGCATGAATTGGTTCTGCGAAGTGACAACTCTGATTACTTCTTGCAGGTAATCTCCTTTCTGGAACCTCTGAAGCCCTTCTTAAGCATCCTGGTTGAAGTTGTCATCCTGGTCACTGCTATTCTGCTCTACGAGAGAAGTCGTGCCAAGAAAGCCAGCACAGAAGGTGGTGTGTCTTGTGTAATTCAGAATAGCAACATACAATTTGCGTTTTTTTTTTTTTTAACGCATGCATTTTATGGGTTGAATATTAAGCAGCTGGTACTGGTTCTTTTACACTCCACTTTCTGCCTTTTTCTCAGAAAGTGGAGCAGGAACTGACCAATTGAATGCAATGTGAGTACCATGGAAACATCACTGAAGATGTATTTTTATTTATTTGCACTTTACTATGATATATGAATTCTTTCTTTTCCTTTCCGCAGGCCGCAGGAAGAAGATAACGGACCAGAAGGAAGCTCTACAATGAGACAACGCAAAACATAAAGGCTACGAACACATTCAAGCCTCTGAATGAAAGCTTTAAAGCAATATTTAAAGAGTTATTTCTGGAATATATCATTTCTTATCAGAATATTTACACCCAACAGAAGTGCAATCATTACTAGCTAGATCTGCACTAGAAGAAATAATCTTTACTTTTAAGAGTTGTCACAGTGCCTGAAAGAGCAAAACATTTTGTTCCTGCACCTCCGGAGGGGAAACAAATTGTTTCACACATTTTTTTTTTTGACTGTTGCTTTCTGAACGGAAGTGTGTTTCCTTCTGAGTCACGCTCACCTTTGCTGTATTGGAGATGTGGTTTGTGAGCACTGCCTTATACTCCTTAAAAAGCAATTAACTCTTCATTGACTGTGTTGGAAAAGATTTAGTCAAGTTACAGCTTTTCCTTGCAGCAGATTGTGTCTAACATGTTGAATTTACATTAACACAAGTAGTATGTTAACATGTAGCCTACTAGGATGCATATATTTGCTAATGTACTTCATATCTGTGTTGGAAAAATAGGTATATTTAAACTTCAAAGTGACTGCAGCATCACTGTATATGCAATCAGATTAAAACACATGGTGAATTAAAAGTCCCCATCGTGAGTGTGACATTAAAGAGTTTAGAGATAAATCTGCAGTAAGATATCAAAATCAATGTGTCAGTTTGAAGTAATTTTACTGAGCATTAATACAGTCAAAACAGAATAAGATACCGAACCCTGAGAGATGACAGGGAAGGTTATACGATGGATTATTTTGTAATTAGCTGCATCTCCTCTGACCTGAGGCCTGTACTACAAAGCTGGATTTTTGCTTAACCGGATAACTTCAGGAATTACTTCTGGCTTTTCTGTACTATGAAGCTGGCTTGCTTTTGAGCTGAATCACCGCAGCAGGATATGCTGAACGGCTAACCTGCTCCAGAGAAGGTTATGTTCCAGGATAGGAGACCAGTGAGTAAAAAAGCATCCCCTGCTAACCAATCACATCTCATAAAATATGTCATTTTTAAAGGATCCTGATGACGTTGCAGTACGGAAAGCTAGAGGAGCGTTTAGGAGAGGAAGAGTCTTCAGGAACAGATCCAACCCCTTAGACTTTACAGATGACACGCTGTACCAAAAGTCCAGATTTACATCAGATGGGATGAGATACATGTCAGCTGTTGGAGTGTTTGTAGCAAACACATCGTAGTCGGGCGCTTACTGTCCCGCAGACAGTGAGCGCCACATTGAGGTTTCATCCACACAACAGATGCAGTAAGAAAGCCTTATTGTCACTGACAGCTTTGAATTGTTTTTATATTTGATCCTTACTTGCTCCACTTGGGTCGCATCTAAAATGGAGATTTATAGTGGTGGGTAATTGTTTCCACACATAACTAACACACTTCCCACATTGAGTCATGAAACAACTATCGGTGCATTCATGGTGGCGTTGACATTTAACACGCTCACATGGAAGCGGATCATTTAAAGAACTCGGATATATGACGTAGATAAAACATTCCCAGTAATGTTTGTACTGTAATACAGTGATCTGAGTGCTATCAGTTTACATTGTCTCATTAATTAATATCGGATGATCTGGTGAATTTCCATATTAAGTCGTTATTTTCTGCCAGCATCCATTCCTGCTTTTGCTGCAGCAACAGTTACTTTTGCTTATATTTAGTTTTATATTGCTCGTATTTTTACATCCTGCATATTTGTGGAGAATGATAGTCTGCTCCTCCATGGTAAAATACGCTGCTCTGGGTTTGCCCATGTCTAAGAATGACATCCAGGCTTATTGAGACAGATGTTAGCAGCTGGATGCATGATTGCTTTTGCTGCTGAGTGTTGCGTCTTACTGGACTGACTCAGTCCTGTGGAGTTAAATCAATGACTTTTCAGTGATTCTGTTTAAATGAAGCTGAAATCTTGGAAATGATCATCACTGCATTCAACACAAATAATAAGCCTTACATTAACTGAACTGGCCCAATACATCAGAAGGAAAGCGATATTTTTTTTAAAAAAATAAGGAAAAATAACCCAGAAAATTATTCCTTTGTAATCCCTGAAGGCTTTTGTACATAAAAATGGATTTATTTGATATTTATGCTTAAAACATCTTCATCCACACTTTTTTATTTCGTAATTTTATTAACATTACACTTTATACAATTTGACAGGACTCCCTCATTCGCTTGCTTTCTTGCGACCTTCGCTGCTCTGGAAACAGAAATTCAAGGCGATTCCCTGCACATCCTCTGCAGCATCAAAATTATGGCCGATTCATGAGGAACTGAACCAGCAGCCTGATGACGTCGTCATTCAGACCCACCACCTCTCCGTCCTGCACACTCTCATACAGTCGCAGGCTCTCCGTGCCCCACAGCAGGTTTTTCCTGGGGTTGTTGGCGTCGGTTTCCACGGAAAGAGCTACCGTGTTGAGTTGGTAGCAGAAGAAAGAGAAGAAATGGCCGTCTGTGATCACCGCCTGCGACACGAAGGGTCTTGACACATCCTGGTGGTTCCAGAAACCTGTAAGGATGAGAGGAAGGTGTAACCTGCTACTTCTCTCTGCTAAACCGAGTTTGTAAAAATGTTAAGTTGATGAAACAGAGATGTTCTAACAGCCATTCAGTCTCATTTAGCGAGCCCTCAAAGTCTATTTTCTGCCATAAGCACAAAAGAAAACCTGGAAAATAAACGATCCAAATCAGCTCTTCTGTGTTGGAAACTCACCCTGGTACATGGCCTGAGCTCCAGTCCAGGCAAAAAGACTAGCAAGCGCGTTAGCTCTGAGGAAGACCTCCACCTGGTCAGACTGCTGCAGCAGCGCCATGCGGTCTCTGTGGTACCGGTCGGGTACCAGGTGAAACTGGGTATGACCGTAGCAGGATGGATCAGGTAGCTTTGCACCTGTTAATGAAACCATGACAGCAGTGTTAACATGAATATAACCTCAGTTTTTACTCTATTCATGTTTCATTTGAAGTACTAAAATTTTAATTTTATATAAAAATACAATGATATGATAAGCAAAGCGAGGCTGAAATGGTACCCAAGAACCTCAAATTGCCATGAAACACATTCAAAATGAGATCTGGTTTCAGCTTTCATTAAAGGAAAATTCTGGTGTGTATTATTACACATTTTTCTCTTTTCTTGTTGTTAAGCATTAAAGGAAATAGTTATTTTAACATTAAATCTTTTTTAAAAAAGCAAACTAAAGATCTGTTTTAGCTGAAAACAAGCAACCAAAGAAATAAACTTGTGGCAGAAATAGCCTCCAGACAGAAGAAGAAAAAAAGTAGATTAGTTGCACAGTAGTGCCCTCTGCTGACAAACTCCATCATTCTCATATTCCAACCAGAATATCATGTTTACCCACCCGGGATGGCCACATAAAGGATGATTAGACTGAAAATTAATTCCTGTACGATTTGATTTAAAAAAAAGGGTGATGGGTCTCCATTTTCTGTGTTACCTGTGAAGATAATGTTGTTGTACTGTCTTCTAAACAACGGCATCAGGTTTGGAGCGTACTTGACCTCTGGGACTTCAGCTGAATAGGAAGCTTCCATCGTGGTGAACTAAGAGAAATTACAACGACAAAGTTTGCAAATGAAAATCCATTAAAAATCTAACAAAATGACCATTTTTTTTATTTCTACATTCACAAAATATAGGATAGGAAAAGAAAAGTTAGTTGTAATATTTTGGGAACAGAAATAATGCCCGACCTATTGACTTATCTTTGTATACCTGACTTGTGTAGGCTCTTCTACTTATTATCATGTATACATATATATTTATTTTAATTCATTATTACTTTTTTAGTTTAAGGTATTTTATTTTTTTCCTTTTTGGTACTTCTTAACAAAGGAATACAACATGGAGTAAAGGCTGTCGTATTTTGATTGGTAATACATTTGCTGTACATGTTACATTGTGCTTGAAAAGATCTGTAACCCTATATTAACGGGAAAAAAGTTTTTGGTCATATAAATGATTATATTTGTAAAAGAAATATTGATAAATATTATAAAAAAAACCAAACAAAAAAAACTAAATGAAATGGATGATTACATCTTCAATGCTGTTGCTTTAAGCTCTCTGGTGGATAGATGCTGTGTACCTGTGGCAGCTGTTGAGTTATCCGGATCTGGCTGTGTGGACAATCATCGATTTGAAACCTCAATGGCTCCAGATGACCTCGGCGGTGACCTTTTGGGATGATTCTTTGTCCTCTCCTCCAATAAAAGTTCACTTGTGGACGGATGTCTGAAGACGAAAACAAACCGCAGAAGCAATAAATGGGATCAGCAGATGGTTTTGTTGTGTTGCATAGTAGTGAAAGGTGTTATTAGATTAGAAAATTTTATTGCTTAAATTTATACATTCTCATTTTTAACTATTTTTCTTATTTTATGCGTTTGGATATCAATTTAAGTGCATTTCCACCTACTTTACACAGGAAAATTAACTTAAAAATAACAACTGAATTAAAATGGATGATTTTGAGCAAGGTGTCATTTACTGTTGATGGTTTATTCTATTCTGAATACTTTATCATCCATACCCAGACTGGATAAACGGAGCAGTGGATTGTACTGGGCCACGCTGTAAGTGAGCTCAGCCACCAGGTTTTTCAGAAAAGGTGCGACCAACTGATCCTGACGTCTAAACATGAAAGGTTTGCGTGTCTTCTTCACGTGCCAGTGTTCCTGTAAAATCACACGGGTCACCAAGGCGCGAATGTCCGCGAACGCATCATCGTCTATCCCCAGTGTAGCAGCTTGACCCCCGGATGACTGGGAGCTTTCCACCTCTGCTGGTTTCTCCTGACCCACAGTGAACTTCTCGGGCAGGCCAGGAATATACGCGGTCTTTGTAAAGTGCTGGTACCATGTGTCAGCGTTCCTTGCAAAAGTCTGAGGAAAAACTACAAATTTCTTCCGCTGGATGCGGGTGATGAGAGACAGCTTCTCTTCCAAAGGAGAGGCACATATCTTTTTAACCCGCTCCTCGATCTGTCGCAGCCGCGCAGACTTGCTTTTAGCCGTCAAAGAGGCGACTATTGGGGGATAAGCAGGCTCCTTAACAGCAGCATCGGCGTGGACAAGCTTTTCATTTCTGAATGGAATCAGGTTTTTAGGGAACAGCAAGGGCAGCCGTGTGCGGGCCGCCATGTTTCTCCTGTGACTTAATGTGTACTTCCGTTTTGGCGACACACAAACTACCCATCTCCAACAATAGCGCCCCCTATTACTGTAAGTTCAAAGAAATTACACACAAGTTTACCAACGTTTTTATATTCATATCCCGTGGACATTAACCATAAAGTTAGTGTGAGTTGTTTTAAGATTTTAAATTAAGAAAGTTTTTAACTGTTTTATGACATTTTTGAATAGTTTCCACCATGTTAGCTTAAGTGAACGCTGCTGCTCTTGAAGCGAGCTCTGTAGGCTACACGTAATCAATGACTGCTTTGCAAGCACACAGAAAACATGGAAATTTGTATGCTCGCAACATAAGCAGGCAAAAACACACGTCTGTGTGATGATTTATATGTATCCAAATTATTTAAAATTGTGAACTAAAGTTATTGGTAGCAAAAGTAAAGCGGTTGTACGTCTATACGCAATTGTCCGTCTATCATCGACCTACAGTAAACTGGTTTTCTGAGAGTTCTAGATATCACGACGTGTTGTTAACGCAACATTACTTTGGTCTCAGTTGCAGTTTTCAGCTCTGACGGAGCCCGTATAACCTAAACCTGGGAAATACTAACTTTATATGCCAAATAGTTAACCATGTCTATTCGCTGCATTGTGCGAGCACAGTTTGTCGGGACCAGAGTGGCCCAGTTAAGCCGCTTGCACCACATCTGTCGAACCGAGGTAGCTTCCCTAATAATAAAACGTGCTCTTACTGTCATTATCATTTTCTTGTCGATTACTGCTGCTAACACCTCTCCTGCAAGCTCTGGTGGTGCCTCAGGGAAACCTGCAGGGTCCCACCACCACCAAGAGGTTTGGTTTGTGCATTCACCTTAATGCTGCTTTAATTTGTGTTTTTATAATGCAGTAATCTGTTTATTTCTCTTTTATCGGTGTCCCAATGAACTTTAGAGGTCACTTTGCTCAAAAAGTGATGAAGTGAAGCTAGCAGAGGAGGCCAGTAAGAAGTACGGCTCTCCAGCTCCAACCATCTTCTCCAAAGTGATTGACAAAAGCATCCCAGCAGATATTATTTATGAAGATGAGAAGGTAAACAGCGCTCAACCTAAAGCATGTTATCTATACATAAATGTACACACTTTTATTCTTTAGGTTTTACAGTCTCTCTTAAATGTTGTTTTTGTCTTGGCCAGTGTTTGGCATTTAGGGACATCAGCCCACAAGCCCCTGTTCATTTTTTGGTTATTCCAAGAGTTCCTATTCCCCGCATAAGTGCAGCCAAAGATGAGGATGCAGAGGTAAGGCCACCCTGCTCAGAACATCTACACATAGTAAGCATAGAGGAATTATATGGAGATTAACTTTAAATCACACAATCTAGAGCTTGTTGTGCAATATTTCAGCTTGATTATCTCGGGAAGTGACATCATTCCAATATATGTTGTCAGTTCAACTGTTCACACGTGGGATTAGGGTTGATGTGCATGCAGAGCAGTTTTAAGATCTGCACTTCAGTAAAATTTAAGTAGAATTCCTCAGACATCAGCAGCACATAAAGTTCTCATCAAGATTTTATAGGTATTATGCATTTTATTGTCTCTATTGCTTTATGATAACGTGGCCCCCTAGCAAAGTTATTCAGCTTATTTTCATTTGACTTAAAATGAATACGTGATGCTGCTTTGCCTACCTTTCCTATTGGAAATGCTCACCTAAGTGCTGTACTTAATTTGAAATGTTTTGCACTTTGTGATAAATAAGAGTGGAAATAGTGGCAACAATATTTCCCTCTGAAGCACCATTATTCTTTCATTCACCAGTTCACAGCTAAACATGTCTCATTTCAAGTCAAAGTTACGCAATAATTATTAGATAATCCTCTCAGATGCTTTTCATAATGTTCAAAATCCCCTTTACAGCTCTCTTTCTTCTTAACTTTCAGCTTTTGGGACATTTGTTGATTGTTGCTAAAAATGTGGCAAAGCAAGAATCTCTAAATGAGGGATACAGAGTCGGTAAGCTAATAAAAGTTCTATTGTCCTGGCATTCATGTGAATATTATAAGCTTTTATTTACATTAATGATGAATTCTCAGTGATCAACGACGGAAAGGACGGATCTCAGTCAGTCTACCATCTTCATGTCCATGTCCTGGGGGGGAGACAGATGATGTGGCCACCAGGATAAAATGCACATCAGCTCTGCCTTCATCAGACTCCCGCCTGGTTTTAGTTTCACAATCACAAGATGACATCAGTCTACAGGAATCTGTTTAAAAAAAGTTCAAATATGAGAAGCTTTAACATTATGATTTAAATGTTGTCAAATAAAAACAGTTTCTCTCATGAAACGCTGAAAACTCGGTTCAGTTCTTGAAGCAGACATGATTTTGATGTTTATCTGACAGAAAGTGGTGAAAAAGGATGACAAGTTCTTGCTTGGAAATACTTTGGTACATGCTCCTTTCACAGTGACATTACTCATCCTTTCATAAGAGTGTGTTTAGTGGCCTCAGGGGCCGTAAGGGCTACATTATAGGTAATTACTTCAGTGTTTCGTTCCTGTATACTGACTGTGCCTTACAGGCACTATTTATCCCACAAATATGCTGGCTGCATGTGAGACGTCAACCCATAACATGGATATATAAATGACTCATTTTAAATGAGTGTTATCTTACTAAAACAATTATATACCATTAAAATACTTTTTATTGGTATATTGACATTTTCTGTAAGTGACCTTTGATTTTTTTCCGAACTGCACCTTTAATCTGCTGATTGTAGAAACAGAACAGTTTTTTTTCATTGTGACCTTTTCTTTGCTTTTCACACAGCATTTCTAAAATATTTTGTATTTTATTCTTTTCATTGCATAAAATTGTAGATATCTAAAATGGTCTTTTAAAAACATATTTTTTAAGATACTTGCTTTCTGTGTCCTGTAAATTTGTGTCCAAATTTATTTGTATAGCACAATTTAACACAAGGTGATTTAAAATGCTTTGCAGAGCATTAAAACAATATAGAAGGAAAGAAATAAAAAAATGACAAAAGGGAGTAAAATCATGTAGATTAAAAAAAAGATAACAATAAAAAATATTAAAATCAGGATTAATGTAAGATTACAAAACATAAAAGCTTAAGGTAAAATAAAAAATATTGCAAATATAAGGGAACAATGCAGTAAGCGGAGAAATTGTTAGAATGAACCCCTCACATCTAAGATGTTTGATCAGAAGCTACTCATGTCAACAATTAGTTTGGGGTCAGATTCTTAAATAGTCACACATATCTGGATAATAGCTCTTTAAATGTTACCAGCCTTCATAAATAATGCAGTTCTAATACAATTAACAGTTGCAATGAGGTTTCAAATGTTCTGAAATCATTTTCAGACTAAGCAAACTGATTAATAAGATCATAGTAACAAATGAAGAGCTTAAAAAAAGACCACAATGTGTCAACAAGGAGGATTTTCTATAGTTTGGCAGTCAGAACCTTTTCTCAATAGCTGATTTATAAACCATTTGCACATAATGTCTTAGCTAATAATACATTATATAACAGCGTTTTTTAGACCAAATCCTGCTGAAATACAACTAATTTCATGAGCTGCAATATATTTAAAGTTTTCTTTTAATGGATTCTTGTTATTCTTGAGTGTGAACTGTGTTGCAAACACAGATGAAGCCCCATCACTAATCACTCACAGCGTCTGGACTCACTGGCTTTAGCCAGAACAAGCAGGGGGGGGGGTCGGGGTCAGGACGGCTGTGGTGTGACTGCGTGGTGTGATTCATTGACCTTAGTACCTGACTGAGGTAATTCTGTGTCAGTCGAGAAACATGATTAAACTTTCACCTATATTTACTGACAAAACAGTTTCTATTCCTGTCCTGAAGTCACGCGTAGATCAGGATGAAATAGGAAACTAGACCCAGTAACTCAAAGAATATTCAGATTTTTTTTATTGATAACGATGCTCCAACAAATAATTTATTTAGTGTGATAAGCACCAGCAGAAAATGCATATATTTGGGTGGTAAACTTAAATAAATAGTCCTATTTTATACTTGACATCATTTGTTAATATCTCAATCAGTCTTGTGGAAAAAGTCTTTTAGAGTTGCACAAGTTTTAATCTTTTATGGGTCAAAGTCTCGTCTGTCCTCATAACTTCAGAGAACATATCTAGTGTTATCATTGCTTCTCTGTCGGGCATTATCAAACATGTCTGATTATCTTCACAAACTGATTTGAGCTGATAAATTCATGACAGGACCCCACACCCACCCTGGCTTTTATGCTCTTCAGTGACTTTAAAGATCCATAAATGCTTCACCTACTGACTCTTGTTGACTGTCACCACTGCCAACAGTTGTCAGCTTTAGTAATTAATACAAACACAGCCGCTTTCTGCTGCACTTTGTTTGCAAACACCAGCCTTCGGGACTTCTTCACCTTGACAAGCCACAACCTTCCTCATTTCCTCTGTGGCTGGATTGTGCTTTTAGCAATTCTCCAAAACTTCAGACGAGACAGGAAAATCAGCGTTGACTCCATATACATCCCATACTGGTTGATATTTCTCCCAGAGGGCAACGGTCGAGTTCCTGTACAGGACAAAGGTTGATGCAGGTTTGTCCTACACCTGGTGGCTCCTGTCAGATTGATGACACTCAGCTGCTTGAGAGGAGAAGGTAAGCTAGCATCTAATTTCCTTCTATTCTTATGGGGTTTTTTTTTTGGCAGATTCGATGAAATGAGCAGGAAGGACCTTCACATATAATCCAGATATGAGCTACATGTGTAAATTTATAAGAATTCACATATTTTCATTTGAAAAAGATTAATTTTAAATTTGGATTTGTTATATTCATAGTACTGGGGATTTTTGTGTTCCCTTTCTGTCTTTGGGTCAAACAGAAATCCAACTAATATATGAGCCTGAAATACTTTTTTTCTCCCACAGGAGACACTTGAATATTTACACAATTGTGGGCAAAGATTTGGCTGGTGTCACACTATACTTTTGAGCAGTGCATGAACTTTGGTTGAGATGAGTCTTGAAGCCCTGCTGGGTTTGCAGATCTGGATCTAATATGAATCTCTGCATTTGCTAACCAATAAGGCACTTATTTAATGTTGGGTTTACTGTGATATTAGCAGATAATTTTAACTGACTGATTGCTTAGTATAAATAATAAAAAACATATATTTATTATGTAATAAATATAATCAAGTGTTAAGTGTTTAAATTTTGGGATAAAAGGTCTTTTTCCACATTTTGCATTTATTTAACTCCTAAAACTTTTGTTTATCAGTTTATTGACTTGTAAGAACTTGCAAAGGCAGCATTTCATGATTTTTTTTTTGGGTCAAAGTTGCTCACATTTCGAGATATAAAGTACAAGTTGTGCATGGAGGTGAAGCAATGCCTTCTGGCACAATATTAAGAGTTTCAACATTCAGACTTCTGCCGCGTGCAGATTGTGGCATCAGCATTCATCAGTGCTGACCTGTTGCAATGGCTTCAATGAATGTCAGTGTTGTATAAATGAGAGTGAGAGTGCCGTTTCATAAAAGATAATTTATCGGCCTCGGATGTCCTCAGTGGACGGCATTTGAAGAGTTTGAATGCTGATTTAATTTCACCTTCTCTGGTTTTAGCAAATAGAAGATGAGTGTAAAGGAAAGCTGCGTTGTTGGTGATCGTGTTGCAGCTACGGATGAGAGGTAAAGTAGATTGTCAGAATATCTTACATTCTTTGTTTTATCTCGACTCAAAACTCAAATTTATTCAATCTGAAATGCTATTTCAGCATTCCCTCCCAGGACGAAAAGCCTGCGCAGGAGGGAACAGAAATAAAACAGAATGTTGTCCTCAATGGAAAAGTGGACACAGCCAACCTCAGTGCAGAGAGCCAGGTCAGCACAGGTCACTCTGACCCGCCAACCAAGCCTCCCAGATCTCAGGAGGGGGAGAAAGCTGGTAAAGGATTCTCACCAGGTAAGACAGTGTGATCTCAAGAAGGAAAAACTACTCTGATATAAAACAAAATGCTTTAAAGCTAAGAGACTATAATGAATTCCTGCAGAGCTCCTTTTTTAAAAGCTACGTTTCTGCAGGATGGATTAGTTGATAGATTGTCTTTTACAGATCTATGTGCACTAAATAAAAGATGCAAAGCACGAATACAACTCGTGAAGCTGTCCAAAGCAAATGCTTGTCGAGGTAAGGATGGAAAATAGGTTTCAAAGGAAAGAATGGAAACAGAAGATCAGTTCGCTAAACTTGAAGGCGTCCTGTCTCCTTTGAACTCATGACGCAGAAAACAAACTGCCTCAGGACTTTTTCCCCCCACTGATGTGTTTAAAGGTTATCATGAAACTAAAGTGGTCGGCACAGTTTAAAAACAGGATGGACCAAAGTAGCTGCGAGGATCATCAGTCTGAGTTGTTCATAAATACTTTATCTATAATACTTTATGCTGGATAATCCTGAATGAAAAGCTGTCATTTTAATGTAGTGATTAAAAAAAGTTTGTTCTTCCAAATTATTCACCATGATAACAAGTTGGTGAACTCAGGGATTAAATTATTGAGATATTTTAGGATGTCTTACAAAGATTGATGTCAGTTTGAGATAAAATCAGGTTAAATAAGCATGTTTATTTCTGAAAAACACAAGCCTGCAATTCAAGGTTAATTTTTTTTGTTTTTTGTTTTGGTTTTGCTTCCTACTTCCTGAAACCGGATTGGTAGGTGAACACATTCCCCAGCTTTCTGTTCCGCATCAGGTGACAGCAAAGCCCTACTTATTCACCACACAGCTGCAAATGATGCTTTCCTGAGACAGCAGGTGTAGCACACTCACCTGGGATGTTTACTCTCGTGTCATTCGCCTGACTCGCAGCGTGAGCTTTCCCTGCCTTCTGTGTGGAGCGGCTGTCTTCTTAACTGGTCGGTGATGGCGAGTAAATCCATCTGCCCATGTTGTCCCAATACAGAGCCAGAGCCAACACCAGTTCTGCTGCCGCAGAGTTTTTCGACAACTCTGGCGCAGGCTGACCGGCTATGGAGCAGCAGAAGAGATGAGGCAGTGAAGCTGAGGATGGAGGGCTCAGGTCCAGGCTCAGAGACTCCAATCACCATCCATCAGATGTTTCTGGAGACAGTGGAAAGGTGTGGCGATCTGACAGCTTTGCATTACAAAAAAGATGGCAAGTTGGTCAGTCTGACTTGGAGGGAATACTATGAGCAGTGTCGTGCAGCGGCTAAAAGCTTCATCAAGGTTTGTAAATTTTGTATGTTAACATCTCCGAGTGCATTAAAAATTCTGTTGTAGACTGTAGAATTTGATATTGTCAGGAAATTTTTGAAAAATTGGTGACTTTGGTACTAATTCAGCTCTAATAAACAAAAATTTACATGTCCTCAGAGGCGAAACAATTATTTTATATGTATGTTTAATGATTCATGGAAGATAAGGCGAAATTGATATCCTTTCACATCTAAATGTCTTTATTCACACCCAATGTACAGAAGCAACTGTAAAATAACCAAATATTTTCCTTTCCAGTCATGCATGCTACACACACACAGACATAATTTTAGATGCAGAAGTGAACATACATGAAATATGCTAAAACTACCTTTAGCTACTGGTTTTGGTTTACTCTGTGGTGTGAGAATGCGACACTGGAAACTAACACTTGGGTGTGTAAAATTCACAGCTTGTGTTACACCTCCTGTTTCATGCCTGTGGTGATACAGGAGCTTTGAAAATGAAAAGTGGGTCAAAATTAACAGGGGAAATGGTGCAGCCAAGTCATTGAAGTACATGTCCTCTCATTTGTAGCTGGGGTTGAAGCGTTTCCATGGTGTCGGCATTCTGGGATTCAACTCTCCGGAGTGGTTCATCTCAGACATTGGCTGCATCTTGGCCGGGTAAGATCACTTGTTGGGAGCTAAAATACAACAACAACAACAACAACAACAACAACAACAATAATAATAATAATAATAATAATAATAATAATAATAATAATAAT
>JBAMHX010000013.1:6541270-6567298 GCA_037177515.1 Pseudomugil tenellus
TTTATTTTATTTTATTTTATTTTATTTTATTTTATTTTATTTTATTTTATTTTATTTTATTTTATTTTATTTTAGTTCAGTTTATTTTATTTTAGTTCAGTTTATTTTATTTTAGTTCAGTTTACTTTAGTTTATTGATGTGTACTGGGATTTTTTGTTGCCACCAGATCCTGGATGTCCTCTGGAGTGACCCAATGACACAGAATGGCTGCATACCTAACGAGGTGAGGGGCGGGGGCTGCTACTGGGGCCCCGACATCACCGAGGATTTCCTGAACAAACACAACCTGCAGCTTATCATCCGCTCCCATGAGTGCAAACAGGAAGGTTATGAGTTCTGCCACAACCGGAAGGTAAAGTTCACTCTCAGCTCAGCACAGAAAGTGGAGTTCTGATCAATCTGCTTTCGTGAGTGTGTCTGAACATTTCTTCTGGTATGTTTTTCATTTGATTCAGGTCCTCACACTGTTCTCTGCCTCTAATTACTACGATGTGGGGAGCAACAGGGGGGCCTATGTGAAGTTGGGCCCAGACCTTGTGCCTTATGTGATTCAGTACCAGGCCAGTAGTATGACCAGAGAACTCACCGCAAGACAAAGGTACAACAACCTAGCAAAAATTATTATTCATTTTTATAATTGTTATTAATTTACAAATGTTTTTTATAAAATGAAAAATTCTGAAAAATGAAAAGAAAACATGATTATTTCCCAAAAGGCCAAACTAAATATATCAGATTTCACTATTGTTATGAAATAATCTTTTTATTAGTTTCAATGACAGAGCATATAATTTTTTAAGGGCAGTATTTAAGATAAAACAAACCAAAAAAGAAGATCTACAACTTAAAGCAGGGATCATCAGTTCTGATCCTTTGGAGCCGCATCCTGCAGGGCTCAGAAGTTTTCCTGTTGCAACACAACTGACTCTAATCAGTGGATAATATGCAAATTTGGTTGGCATTAAGCAGTCAGATGTGTTGCAGCAGGTAAACTTTTAAAACCTACAGGACACTTGTCCCGAAAGACCAGGATTAAGGATTCCTGACAGTCTAGATATATAAGCATTCATGCAATAAAGATAAATTAATGAGAGTAATTTTGTCTTAGATCTCAGTTACAGTTATAAAAAGATAGAGTAAATAGTCTCAGAGGAAATTAGGAGAAAAATATCTTTGTTCACCTTTATTTAACTGCTTTAGGACCAAAATACATCAGAGACCTTTTAGTCCAGTATGAACCCAGCAGACTCCTCAGGTCATCTGGATCTGGTCTTTTATCAGTTCCCAGAGTCAGAACGAGACATGGAGAAACTGCATTCAGCTTCTATGCTCCACATGTCTGGAACAAACTCCCAGAAAGCCTCAGATCAGCTGAAACATGCAGGTTAAAGACCCATCTGTTCTCTGTTCCATTCAAGTAGTTTTTATTTATATATTTCATGTTTATTTTAAGTCCAAACCTGCATATGGTTCTTTTATCTATCCCTTCTTTCACGTTTTAATTTAAAATCATCTCTGTAAAGCAGTTTGAATGACACTGTTGTTGAACTGTGCTGTACAAATAAGCTTACCTTGTTTACTGAGATCTAAGGCACAGGATCTCATTAGTGATCCATCCACAAATGCAAACAAATTACAGCAAGTTGCAGATATATAACTAAAAAGCTAATGCTAACCTAAGATTAGAAATTATTCTAACTTTCCTGTCTTGTTTTTATGTTTTACATCATGCCATTCTATAAGAGAATATTTATTGTTTACTAAGATCATATTTAAACAACAAAAAGTAAAATATAAAGCTGTAAAGATTGGACTACAACATTTCCAGACGCTCTTTCTTTTCACCCAGATATCATTCCCATAGTGCATAAAACATTTAGATAATACATATAAAAAGTGTGCAAACAAAATTGTGCTTTAGGCCATAAACATAACAAATTGGACTGTATAAATATACAGTATTTGTACTTTGACACTAAACCTAATTGTGGAATTCTAAACCATTACAACACAAATTACTTGTTTAACTCATAAAAAAACAAACCTTGAAAAAAAGGTCTTTTAATATGAGGTCTTCATTTGTCCCTTTAAAAAATTATAAAATAAAAAAGCAACTTTTTTTTTTTTAGATATTTACTATTTGTAGCCACGTAATATGTCAAAATACTTATAGTTTAATCTTCTGCTTTCTTGTGTCCATTAAAGAAGATAAAAATCAGATTGTATTCAGCAAAAGTTTGATCAAAGTTTTATTTGACTGTAATTTTATGCAAAATAAATCTAGTGGTGATAAATAGAATGATGTGAGTTGATGTAATATTTATTTATAGGTTACAAAGTTTAATATGTTTAAAAAACCAACTTAATAAAAAAGCGATTAGTTCAGTTTTGTTTTTTGAAATATAATTGGTTTTGTCCTATTTTCTGGCAGCACCTTCATTTTGTGTTTGATTTCCATCAACTCCAATTTGGTAAATGTACATTTAATTAAGAGAAAATGATCTCATAGCAGCTAAACCTGCAGGACATTTAAGAGCAAATGTTATAGCGCCTCTGGAAGTAAGACTTTTTGTTTAAATCCCTACCATACACATATGTCAAAAGAAAATATCCTTATAATGATCATGAAACAAGTTCTAATTAAGAAATATTGTGATTATGGAAGCAGCTGATCTCAGAGTGAGAAAACCTTTTTTATTATCAAGCTTGAAGATTTTCAACATCTTGAATCCATCCGTTTATTTTCCAGGCTGTTTAATCCACGTCAAAGGAGACGCTAGTGTCTATATCAGTAATAAGAAGGCGAGAGACCAAATGTCAGATCTAAATACACCCCCCACTCCCCCACCCCCATTCTTGCTGAAAAGTCAAACTTTGCTTCAGACACATCTGACAGATCAAATCAAATTCTACTTTCAAATGAGATGAAATACAACTAAGTATGTGTTCCTTCTTCCTCCATTTTCTTTGCTTCTTATTGTTCTAAAGCAAACTATTCTGCTAAAGGATCTGGATACTGCGTGAAAAGTTAAACGTTTATTGTTGCCATTTTTGAGCTTTCTGAGTTCAACTAATCTCTTCTGAATCAGAATAAATGTAAAAAGAGGAGGTAGGGATGATGACTTTGCTCTTTATTTTGCTGTACAGTCTATGAAACAAAATTGCCCACTGTGTTCTGCTTTTATTTCATCACAGTATCGGGCGAACTGAGCGTTCTGCCCTGAAAGTCCTGCGAGAGCAGCTGTTTGCGCACAAGTCCGACCTCATCTGTGCCTTCAAAAAGTTTGACAGCGAAAACACAGGTGAGTGTAACGTGAGTCTCATAGAACTACTCGGTCCACAGCAGATCAGGTGTTGCCTAATGTTGTGGCAGATCTATTGTGCGACTCTCTTTATCCCCGTTGTTCTTGTTCTCGTGTGTAGCTGGGGAGAAACATGAGCAGAAACTTTTGTGTCTTGTTTGGGGTATTATAATAGCTATTCAGGAAAATGTGGGTGGTGCAGCAAAGGATCCAGAGTTTCACAGAAACTTCAAATAAAAGCCTTTCAGTTAGAACAGCTGTGTTGTCAGAAAGAAAACACATCAAATGCAAACATTTAACCCTTGCAAACAATGGCTACAGATGAAAATGATATACTTAAGAACAGCACAATGAAAGAGCGTTTTCATGCAAGTGAAATCAAATTGGTCAAAAATGGAAGACAAGGATTCTGCAGAGGGCAACATGTTGCTTACAATGGAAACATCCACCATAGTAACTATGAACTTTCCACTCTGTCAGGCTTAGTGTCTCTGACCGACTGGGCCACTGCAGTGGAAAGTGTGATGCACCTCAACCTGCCCTGGAGGATGCTTCGCTGTCAGCTGGTCTCCTGCAAGACCAGCGATGCCATTGACTACTACGAGTGGTTCCATGAGCTTGCCATCAAGGAGCCAAACGCAGATGTATGGATGCATCAACTTTGCTTAAACTTCATAGAGACTGATCGAGGAAATATTTCAGGAAAATGTAAATAAATATTGCTGATAGATAGCTGATAGATTGAACATATAAATAAAGAAGCCGCAGCGTCAACATTTCAGAAAAAAGTTATTAATTGTTGTTTTTTTTACTGATGAAAATGAGATGTTTTATCTAAAATTAGCACAAATAGATAATGAGTTCCCAATTTTAAGAAATTTTTTGATTAATTCCTTGATCAGCACTTTTAATAATGTGATTGAACCTACTAAATTAAAGTACCTAATACTCCTGTCATGCTAGTTTAAATGGCTCAAGACACTGTTATGTTACATTTACCCCTAAAAATCTAATAGAATCCATCCATTTTCTTTACTGCTTCATCAAATTCAGGGTTGCGGGTGGCCAGAGTTTTTCCCAGCAGTTGGCAGGCAAGAGGCAGGGTACACACTGGACAATTCGATCTAATAAAATCAATGTAATTAACTAAATGTAACCCAAATTCAGGCTGAATTCAGGCTGAATCCAACACACTGACTTCAACACATCGTTTTCTCACTAGATTAAAGCATTTGGTTTAGGTGGAAGTATCATTATGATTACTTTCTTTTTCTGAGTGCAGGTGTTTAAGGAGTTTTACACCCGTGAGGTCTCCAGAAACACCCTCTATGTGCCAATAGATTATGGTGCTGTGGTGTTCCCTAAAGCAGCAAATTGGCTTTGTAGCTCGAAAGGTTGCAAGGTGTGCTACCAGCAATCTGATCCTTAGCAGGGTCAATCATGGTGTTATTTAAACATCTTTGTATGCATAAATGTGTGTAAAGCTGAGATATTTTCACCTGTTCTGTCTTTTTGACACAACAGGTGAAACAAAGTCCTAGACGATCTCAGCTAAAATGGCTGCGTTAATTAAATAATGAATCATTTTTAAGAAGCAGGTTTTATTGCACATAAAACTCTTCACGGAAAATGAGATCACCAGAGCAAAATGTACTGACATTAGATGTTCAACATCTCAGACAACATCTCATTCAGACTATTAATTATCAAGGACATAATTTCTTTAGGGTTCACGATTGTGTCTCTGTAGTGTTTGTATTTCATTACCTCATGTGCGTAAACAGTTTTTCTTCTTTTTCTACTGCAGCACATTGAGCAGAGTCTGCTGGAAACATTGTACCGCCATCGCTCCACTTTGGAGACCATTTTCAGGATTGTAGACACTGACAACTCAGGTGAATATCAGCAGAGTGTGCTTCTCTTCCCTGTGCTCTGTCGTATGAAGATGCAGAGAAATGATAAGAGCTTGAACACAGTGCATGAAATCTTGACGGAAATGTGACCTTTTGCATAAAACATATGGTATCAGGACTGTTTGGACTGTTTTGTGTTTAAATGACGTCTCTTGAGCTCAGCCGCTGCTAATCCACCTGCAGCGTGTGAAAGAGGCCTCAGCATGTTAGAGCCTTCTGAATCCTGATAAGGATTAACCCACTGATCTACTGGTCCTTCCCCTGCCTTGGATCAAACACACACACTGACACACTTTTATCTGTATCTCCCTGCTTTATTTTTTTTTCCCTTTTATTAATAATTTCAATCCCACACACTCCTTTGAATGTCTCAACCTCCAGTCTCCTCTTCCTCCCCAGGTTTCATCTCTATGGAGGATTTCCGGCAAACCTGGAAGCTGCTGAGCGTCTACCTAAAGATGGAGATTACCGACGAGGCCATCTCAGACCTGGCTGTCACCATTGACAGCAACCACGATGGCAGCATTGACATCGACGAGTTCATGGAGGCTTTCCGGCTCACAGACAAGAAGAGCCGATTGGAGCGAGGACGCAGCATGTTCATGGGCACGGCAACTGACCTCACAAAGCTGGAGGGAGATCCTAACATATGAGCAAAGGCTCTGAAAAGATGGGACACAGACTCCTCGACAGGCAGCAGAAGAGATTGGAGGGGGAGTTGCAGCCAACGCAAGCTGCTTGAATGACGCACATGAAGATGCAGGATGCTGCTGAGCAACAGCTGTGTGGATCACAAGGGATTAGGGAGAGGTCAGAGATCAAAATGTCTGACTGTGAGGTTTGTCTCACGTTGCAAAACAGTGTTGATCAGAAGAAATGTGGGTGAAAGGAACAGGAAATAGGCCTCTTTTGTTTGGTTAGATTAGTCATAAAACTCAACAAATACGAAAAAAAGGATTTTATTTGAACTTATTTAGTATTAGAAACAGTATTGGGTAATTCCTCATCATTATTTCACTTACTGTATTTATATGCAGACTTATGACTTATCATTTCTATCCTCATCCTACACAAAACAAAAAAGCTTAAACAAACACCCAACAAGGATTCAAAAGTGCATCCTGAGTTGTGCAGTTTATTGCTTCAAATATGAGGAAAACATCTCAAATATATCATAAATATTTCTTTTTAAATGATCCAGGTTACATTTATTATGTGAATATTAAAACACAGTACTATATAATCATTTTTAGAGTAGAACATGTATCGAGCCATGTTTCAGTTTAACAATGTCAGATTATTTTCATCTGGCAAAACGTTTACAAATTGTTTTCAGAAGCATATGATGAGAGGCAACCTGCAGTAAAGTGCTTTCTAAACAGTGGCAACGTGTTTTTTTAACTTAATTTTCTTCAAATATCCATTTATATTAAGAAAAATAAGAGTACAATAACTTTAAACCAGGCTACTTGCTTTGGGATGGGTTATCTGGTTCTGCAAATGTTAATGACAAAAAACATTACATTAAACATAACAAAGAAGGAAACAAAGAGAAAGTAAACGTATATTCTAATGACCAGTTTGTTTTACTAACCACAATAATTAGATTATTGTATCAAACATATGAGGGAATTTGGTTTTAGAATATTACAAATATTCAGTAATGTTGTATAAAAAGAAAAGTTAAATGCTAAGAAATTCAGACAAAGTTTAGTTTAATTCTGTGAAAAAAATAATTCAGAAATAATAAATCCCAAATGTATAAACACATGACATACAATGATTAATTTTTCTTTTAGTTATTTAGTTAATTAAAGTTTTGTTAAGAAAATGGGTAGGAAATAAATTTATTCCCTACATCTCAGAAGACAGAAACTAACTCATGTAATATTGAATTGAGAGTTCTAACCCAAAAATAACCAAAACATGTAAAAAAAAATAATAATAAAACAAACAAATAAATAAAATATGATCATTTTTCTTCTTTTAACTATTTATATTCATAAAAGGTCAGGTCTCCATCTTGGCTTCATGCAACACCCTGTTGCTACAGCTGTTCTCATGGGTCAAAGCAGACTGTCTTCCTACTTTTGGGCATTTTATGCTGCTAGGTGTTATTGAATACCACACTTTAGAGCCTAAATTATTTAACTTAAAAACTGTCTGCAAAACTGTCATTTACAATTATGTCGCCATTTCCATAAAATCAAACAACTAAAAACCAACCAAAACTCAAACATGTTGAGTTTGATACGAACCAATAAAAACATCACACTTATTTTGCTTATTAAAAAGAACGTTTTAAAGCCTTAAGTCATGCACATCCTCAGCTTAACCACAGAGAAATCATTGTTTGGGTCGGGAACTTCTCAGAGCTCCTGCTCAGATGTTACTCCATTCACTGTTGGTGTGTAATCAGAACATGGCATCTGTGTAACTTTACTCATTCCAAAGACTTCACAGACAAAAAGCAAACAAATACACCATTAAATGATAAAATGTTACAGCACACTGAAACTAAATGCTGCTGGTGCCTAAAGCAATGGGAACGTTTGAAGTGATTTCAGTTTGCATGGATGATGTTTGGCATCAGTGCCACTTGCCAATGATACATAGAGGTTATTTCTTGTCGTAGTGGAAAGTTTAATTTGTCTGTCAAAAAAGTTGCTTTGAGGTTGAGAACAATTGTAACTTTATGGTTTGTTTGAGCAGTATGTTAACATTCTTATTTAAATAGCTATGAAAACAGCTGGAAGCAGCTACTTTGCTCTGTAGAGACACATCAAGCTCTTGCATTGTTATTATGATTTTACTGCAAAAACAGTTTGAATGTGAACTTTATACTTAGATTTTGCTTGAATGCCGACCATATTAAACCAGTGTGGTATACATCATCTGAGTTATATTATTCTGAGTAGCATTGTTTATTTTGTAAAAACTTGAAATAGTTTTTTTTAATTCTAGCATTTCCCATATGTTTCTTCTGAGTTAGTTTTACGGTTATATTATGTACAAAATGTAGTATTAACAAAGAACATGAAAATGTATTTCTTTTGATTGAAAGAAAAAAAATAGTTTGATATAATGTTGAAAAATGGAAGAAAAGTCTGGTTGATAATGCCTTATTTTAACACTGATTAGGTTTTATGCAAATATGTAAGTAAAGCATTTACTTAAACTATTATATTAACAGCATTGCTCCTCTCAGACTCACATGGTTTAATAAAAATATCCTTACTCAACAGGTAGCAACTCTTCCTTCATTTATTCTTTTTCTTTTTTAAAAAATAATTCTAAAGGTTGAATTTTACAATTCTGCTAATAATTTCCCCACTAACTTTCAAAACAATTCCAACTGAACCTCCTATTTGCATCCAAATCGAAGCGGCTGCACATCATAGAAAAGTAAAACTGCCTCGATTTTCTGCCAAAGTGTCAGAAAGACTGAAGATGATGCAATGCAACAGAGATGAAGACAGCTGGAGAACAGTGGTGTCCTGGAGGACTCAGTTCAGAAAATGTCAGACAAAGGACTTGTTGCAATAAGATTAAACTCTTTAATAAGAGACTGAACTTATCAATAATAAAGAAAATATTTCATTAGCTATATATATATGTGTGTGTGTGTGTTTATGTCTATTAATGTTTATGTGACAATGGTAGATTTATGGTCTTGGAGATTTAATGTGAAATGGTGGAGAAAAGGAGGGTTGTGGGTGTTTAACATGCTTTTAATGTAAAACACTTTGAGTTGCATTTGTGTGATGAAATGCTCCATAAATAGTGTGATTTGTTTTTATATAAGTTGCCTTCCTGCATCAGACATTAATCTCACATCCGTTTATTTTATTTTACTTGATCAATTTTGGTTTATTGGATCAGGATATGGATCAGGTGTAAGCTGAGTGGGAAAACGTGCAAACATCACCAGCAGGAGGCGCAACAGAACACTTTCTCCTCAACTTTTCCTCCAGAGTTCACTAACTAACTTTCTTTATAACTTGTAGACAGAAGAAATAATCAGTGATAACTGATAATTATTAAGAGATTATAAATTATTAGGGAGGGTAAAACAACTGTTTGGATTAATTTCCACAACACGACTTTTCTATTGAGTTGTAGAAGTGGCTGTAAAGAATGTTTTTGGACAGAGAATAACATTTTTAAGATTTTTTAAAAATGCGGTTAAATTGATTTTAAATTACACTTGCAAATGGTTAGATTAAATAGCATTTTCATTTATCTATTTATTGTAAAACAATATAAAAAGTGAACTGTAAATTGTATAAAACAACAGTAATTCACAGCAAGCTGTGTAAAAAGAATATTGCAATAAAATGCAATGATTTATAAATAATTTTAAACTGTATTCATCACAAAACAGAGAACATAAGATGTCAGAAAAATTTTTCCATATAGGGCAAATATTTGATATTCATGTTTAAATTTATCCTCCACAGTACAAAATGCAGAAAAAAACAAGAAAAAAAGCCATAAAACTGTAACTTTCAGGTGTCAACAAAACTGCTGCATCGGCTCAAGAAACCATTTAATTCTTTGCTGCTTCCATAAATGTAACTTCAATATCCACCATGTAAAGAGAAAATCATATAATCAAAAATGCTGACGCTTTCAGAGCTCATCCTGGATGGAAATGAGAACTGATCTGATGTCTGTGTGGTCTTAATTTCCTTTCTGATAAAAACACACATCACTATGAAGCTTCCTTCCACTGAACATATTATAGACGTTAAACTGTTGTGAGGTTGTTGGAAGGTAAACTCTGATCTGATGAAATCCAAAACACACCAATCCCACAGGAAAATGTGTGAACATCTGATATTAACTATTGTTTTATTCAAAGCTGCATTCAAGTAGCATGACAATGCAAAATTACCATTATGAAAAGCCAAATCATAATAATATATCATATTAATATCCAACAACCTCATGTGGAATAATCAGCATAAAAGTGTTTTTTTGCATGAAAATCTGGAGTTTACAACTTTACAACCATATCTTTTTTCACTGTGACTGTTTTATGCAAAATCATTTATATTTTGTTACATTCAAATGCCTTCTTGGAAGATGTACAGTTGTATTTTCATTAATCTCACCTTTTAATTGCCCCACTGAAGACAGGATGTGCAACATGTGGTGCATCTTAACCCCCAACACAAAAAACTCACATTATGGTGACAAGTGGGTCAAAGAAAAGGGCAGCTTGAGCCGGCTTTGCACTGTATTGTTGACTGACTGCGGGTGGTCTTAACAGTTGTGAAACTGCGTGAACTCTGTCCTACTGAACACATCCAAATGAAACATTCCCTGTCCAATGGTGCATGTGGGACAAATCCAACAGCCATGCATTAATGACGTGGGTACTTTCAGAGCTCAAAGTGTGCTTTTGAGCAACATTAAGGAAATTATAGGTCAAATTATTGAGTCAAATCAGGATTTGTGATGAGTTAATTGTATTTAATAAGTACTGACAATTTCTGACTTCATCACCTGATTTTAAACAAAAAGTTCATCTTAACTATGTAAAATCCTAGTAAAACATATTGAAAATTTCATTTTGCAGTGATTTTGATCAATTTAAAATAAAAATTAAGGTGTTCTATCCTGGAAAGAAACATAATAAGAAAGATGAGGCACACTTTTCTTTTTTTTTATTTCTGCTAATATTTTGATATCCTATTATTCTGTATGTCACAAAAGACTAAATATGTATGATTCCTGTAAAACAAGCAGGTCCTTAGTTTCTTTTCATTTCTGCTGCAGCTGTCAACAAAACAGCTGTGAAAGCAGCACTAAGACTAAATGTTTTCTCAGCTACATCCGTTGTTCAATCCCAACTTAAGAAAAAGTGCTGATGGTCATTTCAGATGTAGAAAAAACAGTAAATATCTGACTCTTCATGTGCAGAGGAAAGGACATGCGCACATGCTGATGCCTGCTGATACTGTAACAATCACCTTGAGGGCAGAAACGTATGATGCGAGTTCCCAGAAGAGCTCAGAACTGCACCGAGGCTAACAGGCTGAATAATAAAGACAAGGCTGCTGCTGTGTGCAGTCCTTGTGGATTTATCACTAGTACAGTTTGAGATGAGAAACAGCATTGTGTAATCTCTTCTACTTCCTGAAAACCTGTCCGAACTTCATGTTCAGCTCCTGTGATTGAAAAGTCATGGCTATTTTCTTTGGTAAGGGCCTTGCTCTCTAATCTTTGAAAGAGGAAAAAAACATAAAAAGAAAAGACTGATCTAAAGCCTTTAACTGAAGCTGTAAAAAGGAGATTCAGAGTAGCATGCCTGTAAAATATAATCTTTTTGGTCACCGAGAACATCTAAAGGTTTTATAAACCTTTGTACAAGAATTAAATGTAGTTAAATAAAAAGTATAGTATAACATATCTCAAAAAGCATGCACATGCACCCTCTTGCAGGTTTAATGTTTTATGAGATTAGCTCACAACCACCAGCCACTTTATTAGCTTCAGTGCGCTAGTAGCAGTTTGGATCCCTTTTTTATGACATAAAAAACACAGTAAGTGGGAACATGAGAAATACTTCACAACCGGTTATGGAGGGTTGATAAGTTGGCCTCATTTGGCAGACAGGACCTGGACATTTTGCAAGCATTGAGTTGAACTGATCCACACAAAAATATTCTGCAGTCAAATGTGAAGCAACAGCTAAATCTTGGATTATTTAAAATCATACAAAAAAGGACAATTATACCAAATTAATCAGCAAATCTACAAAAGGATCACTGTAAAATAAATGTTGCAATGGCGTTGAGATAAAGCTGCTGTTGTGGGAGAACTAATATTTCAAACTGCAATGAACTGAAACACATCTGCAAAGAAAAATGGGTCAAAATTCCTCCACAATGATGTAACTGATAACATCACAAAGAGGATTTACTTGATGTTGATGCAGTTAAAGGTGCTTCTGTAAGATTCTGAGTCACACTTTCTGCATTTTTAATTAAAATGTGTTAAATGATTTGTGGCAATATATATTTCTATTTCAGCATCTGCAAAGCCGGATTTTATGTGTTTTTTTATGTTTTGATAAGTAAAAGTATTTTAATTCATAGAAGACATTAAAATTAGTTTAGATGTACATAGAGTTTTATACACAGTATTTTCCATAACTCACAGAAACTTAATGCCAGGAAATGACTTCACATATTGTCCATGTTAAGGCTAAAATAGGTTTGGGTGTTGGCAGAAACATGTCATGACTAAGACTTTAAGGAGCTATTCATGTTTGGTGTTTATATTTTTCTTCAGTGATCTGATTATGGACTCAAAGTGTATGTTAAGACCTGGAATCACATGTCCTGCCCGACTGCTTGTGATAAGATCTCAGCTATGCTCTGCCAACAAATAAATGCATTAGTTTGTGTCACACAGTCAACATGTCTGCTATGATCCTGTGAAACCACAAATCCATCCTGTAACTGAACTCTTATGTTTCAAGAGTTCCATTTGTTGTAGAAACATTTACAACTTTAATAAGCCCAGTTTTGTAGTAAATACAGTAAAAAAAATAAGATACTTAGTGATTTTCAAATAACCAAACTGTTTTTGCATCATTTCCAATGAGCCAACAGCTGTGCATTATATTTGAGAGAAGTATTCCAGCTTATACATTATGGTATGTGTGGAGATAAAGTGGTTTTAGCAGTGTCAGATGGACCGAGGCCTCACTGGAGACTATAGGAGCTGCTGTGTCATGTCAGGCTACAAAAGCCAACTGTGCAGTATCCTTTCTCACATAAAAACTGAATCAGCTGTAAAGAGGTTTGTGCAGGGGTAGATTAATCCGACCGGGAGGTTTTGCAGCAGCTTTGTTCACCATCTGATGTTTACATAAAATATTTTCTCATTCTGTGATTTGTGAAGATTTTTGCTTAATGCATATCTTCCAGAAAAAGTTGCATCACATCAGGTCAGTCGGTGGTCCCAGAAAGTGTCCCGGGAACAAACAAAGGTGGTGCATCTCTGAATGTGACCCGAGTAATATGATCAGCATATAAAGTCAATCCAAGCTGAAAGGTTGTTTAGGTATAATGCTGATTTTCATCTGATCACAAGAAGACAAATGTAAAATGAGTGTGAACACACACACATCTTGACCTTAAACTCCCAGTGTTCAACAGTGAATTTTGGAGGTGGATGTTGAAAAATGAAAAACCAATAAATAAAAAAAATAAATAAATAAAAAAAAATAGACAGCAGAGATATAGTGTGAAATTTGCACTTTTATTTTTCTGCAAATACACTAGAAATGTTTACAAAAGCACTGTAGAAACATCTGTGCAGTGTAAATTATCAAAACTAAAAATGGATATTACTTTTGAAATAATTTTGCACCTAACATGACAAGAGGGAGGGGGATTGTCATTTTCAGCAGCAAAACAAATTAGTATATCTCAAAGGAAATGTCTGCAAGAATATTGAAATTGGGAGACATGATGGTTACATTACAAAGAGCAAATAAGAGAAAACTCATTCACAAAAGGGGATGGTATGGCACTACTGCTCATCCCTGAAGGAAAGCTTCATTCATCTAGATATGTTACACAGCATTATGCTTCACTCAGTCAAGATAATCAGCCTTCCAGTGACTCACTCCAGTTTAACAGAAACAGTGCTTTTCTTTACAAAACAACTTCTCATCAAAAAAACAAAAACTTACCACTCATAAAATACTCTTACAGACTGTACAGCACTGTTCCCAGTGTCACAAACTGATCCATCTATACACCTTTTGTTTCTGTTTTCAGTGTGAAACAAAAACTGAAATGATCAAAGAAATGCGCTTGTAATCAAGCTGAATATCACAAACTAATTTACGCTACAGAAATAAAGAAAATACTACGCGAGCGAAACTAAACAAACTTGAAGAAATGCAGAAAAATGACATTTAAATAATTTGTGGCCCCTTAAAAACATCCACAATGTATTGTACAACTGTATTGCTCTGTCTTACTTAATACTGAGATCTTTACCGCTCAAAGAGCATTGATAACTTTTGTTTGCTTTGCACAGGGTAAAAAAAAGCAATACACATCTTTATATCTCTATTTCTTTTTGCCTTGATGTAAAAAGGCACATACACACATGCATTCACACAACACTGTTGCAGATACTTCACAGAAACGGTGGCATGGATTTTTTTTTTCTCTTTTTCTAAAGGAAAGGTTGGTGGTGAGTTTGTGGCACAGCCGTTATCACAGAGTAAACACAGCGCCCGGGCAGCTCGTTGTGGGTTATCTTTGGTCAAGCAGGGACGAGCCAGTTGGTGAAGGACCAGACTTAAAAGGTCAACGTAATGGAGTGAAGTGGAGTGATGGCTCAGGTGTGCGTGTTTGAACAAGATCGCATTCGCTATGAATTAAGGTCTCGCAGGTTAAAGTCAAGGTATTCAATAAGGTGAACAAGTTAACCACAAGTTTGCACAAGGTGGCGGTCAGGAGGAATACAAAGGCCTCTTGTGAGCCTGTTTCACTTCTGAGGAAGAAGTCAACGTGGATGTATTTGCTTTGTGGCTCAGATTTAAAAGTACATAGATAATGTAGTTCTATCTGTCCATTTAACTTGAGGCAAGGGGAAGAAGATGATTAGCTTAGCCTAGCTTAGCACAGCACAAAGACAGAAATGGAAGATCTTCCTGCAACACTTTGCTCTTTATGTATAAACCACAAGACATTTGAACAGTGTCAGAATACTAGTTTCTACTCAGTTTCAGACTTTTTGCTGAGCAAACTGGCTTCCTGCTGCAGGATAGATCAGGATCTTAATTTTACACCACAAAGCAAATAATTGTACTTACAGAAAAAAAAGACTATCCACAACTGTTACTTGACCCAGGATAAGAACTCAAACACCACTCTTAGATGTTGAAAAAATAGCTCGACCCTTTTGGGCGTCTCCAGTAAATTTCCAAGTTTACTAAAAATAATAAAAATAAAAAAATGACATGTGATATGATCACCTAACAACAGTAGAAGTGGTTTAACTTTACAAATCTGCCTCTAGTGACAAATGTAATAATAAATTCTATTAATTGGCAACAAGCTTTGGGCTTTGTATCTTGTGCTCAGGTGTTAAAAAGGCTGGCAACACAAAAAGCCTTCAAGAACACAGACTTGAATAAAAGCTTCTGTGGGTCAACCATTAAGTCAATGACAGCACATAGTAAATACCCCATATACAAATGCAATTCCATAGGTTATGGCATTTTTAGCAGCAATAACAAATACAAAAGTATATCAAAAAAAGAAGACACTCCATGTGCTGGAATAGCAGGTAACACAGAGGCATGGACGTCTGTTGTTTACAACAACATCCTTCACAAACAACACTAGCCAGAACAAACCGTTGAAATGTTTAACGCATGGGCCACTTGCATTTAAATAACCAGGAAAAAGAATCATTAACAAACAATACATAAACCAATGGCAAAACACTGGGCACAATTTCCAGGCAAAGTGCAGGGAATCTTTCCAGTTTGACAGTATAATGGCCTTAAATTCTTTCCCCACTGGCGTGCGACCTGCGGGTCTGACGTGTGACCATACAAATGTGTCGGACAAAGAAAACATAAGACAAAACAGTGATTCAAGTGCTGTGTCCCAAATTTGCCTGAATGCCTACAGCTCCTTGGCAAACTGAATGACTGCACAGCGGCGAGTGGAGTGAGGACCTCCCACTCGGTGGTCACGGCACTTGAAAGTGTCTTTTGACAGATCAGCTGAAAAAACACCAGAACCTGCTAGTCTTGTGTGTGGACTGGCTTTAGCAATCCAAATTGTGCTTTCTCTAGTAACAGTGTAGACATGTGAGAGCGCCGACATCGAAGCAAGGTTAGTGTCCATCAGCACACTGAAAGGACTGCCTGCTGGATTTGGTCAGAGGTATCTTAACTGTTCCCCTTTATGCAAGTACAAGAAAAGTTTCCAGCTTATTTGAACAACATTTGACAATAAAGAACACGCTGAACCAACATAAGGCAGAAAGCAGGTTCAAGTCTCCCTTGTAAGACCTGTGAGTGTTTTTTCTTTTTTCTCCTTTTTGTTTTGAATGTGTGACAGCTTAGTGGTGCAAGTTTTCTGACTATTTGCAACTATTCACTACTTCAACCAAGGAGTTCTCTGAATACTTCTTTTAATCTAGTGTTTTAAGCAAAAAAAAAAAAAAAATGTGGGAAAAGACCAAATTCATTAGCATTTTAATATTACACTGCGTGTGCGTCAGTGTCCGTCAAAAACAGGACACTGGGGATTTGTGAAAGATGCGCACACACACATACATATACTAGCTCATACTTTAAGTGCATTGTGTGTGTGTGTGTGTACTAATTCTTCTTAGGAAAAAAGGCAAAAACATGTTTGGCTCAGTCTGTTTTTTTTCTTTACAAAATACGCTCAATTTTTCCTTTTTTTCAAAAACAATCTGAACTCGAGAGCTCAGATTTGTCCTAAAGATTCAACCAACAGGGTTTTTTTTTTTTAACTTTTCAAAGTCTCTCCACGCGCAACACTGATGAAGAGAAGAGCTCAAAAATACAACACCCACTGTTGTTGGTGTGAATGCTAATACACTCGGAGCTTTATGAGCTGGCAGCATCTGCTCAAAACGTCATGCATCCGTGCGCAACAGCGACATCTATGCTACCGTGTTCCCTCAGAAGAATTACAGAAAACGCTGGTCCTGGCTGAGCCCACCCATTAGTCCCTTCATGTTTAGGGCCCTACCAGGATGGAAATGAGGATAAGGGTGTTGGTTGTGTTGCAGTACTGCAGGCAGTGAGGGCCATGCTCAGCAGGTAGAAGAGGAGGAGGATAGACAGTCAGAAGAGGGCAATGTCTTTGTTGACCAAACAATCACTGTGGTTTTCTTCTCTTTTTTTGTCCCACTGCTTTCCCCATCCTCCCTACCCATGTTAATGTAACACCCCTGTGCTGCTCCCTCAGCCTGCATCCTGAGCTTCACACTTGGGGAGGGGGAAATCCTCTATCAACACTTCTGCGCCTCCACTGGAGACATGGCAATGTAGGAGCCATTCTTCATCGGCTGGTTGGCCGGTGTTTCCGACGGCTCGTCTGGTTTGTCGCTGACCTGAGTGTAAGCCGTGTCTTCTTTTGTCGTCTGAGCAGGAAGAGTGGGCAGGAGAGGAAAAGTCAGTACAAACCACAATCATGGTGAAATGTCCAAATATTATGTTTAAACACCATTAACATAAAATGGGAGTAAATGTTTGACTTGAAATGCTCACAGTTTACACACACACACCAGTTATCAGTATTTCAAAACAATATAAAGCATACAAAAAAAATTACACCAATGAGGCGACAACTTAAGAGAACGACATGTTGCATAACGTCAATTAAAAAAATGTCAAAAACTGAAGTTGATGGATAACAAATTAAGAGAATTGAAAACAAGGCAAAACTGAAGACTTACAGTAAAAGAATGAAAAGCTTCAGTAAAATCAATACGTTTTACTTCATTCTAAAACGGAAAAAGGAAAAAAGGGAGGGTTACAGAAAATTAAAATTTGAACATGGTTAATACAACATTTCACATTGCAATTAAGCATTCAAACATTCCAAGTTAAGCCCTCAGTGAGCTAACGCTAGTTAGCCTAGCTTAGCATGCAGCCTGGTGCACAAAGTTAGCTTGGCTCTGTCAAAGGATAGTCAAATCCTAGCAGAAGAAACCCAGCAGGTGAAAGATTTTATCTTATGCGTTTAATATGCAAAAAGACATGGATTAGATTTATTTTCCCTTTAGAAAGAGCCAATCTACCCATTTCCAGTCTTCAAGCTAAGCTAATTATGATTTAACAGTAGCCGTAGCTTCATCGTCAGCGTATTTTTTTTTCTTATTTCACTTGCTTGAAATCCATTAATCAATATCGATATTACAATGTCATCAATCTAATTCTTAACTCAGCTAAATGTAAATATCTTTCAAAATGTCACATTTGTCCCCTCTGCACTGTGAATAATCTGAACTGATGTAATATTTGAGGTCACAGTTCAAACCCACAATTCCTGCTGGAGATAAAGGCAAACGTTTTTTTCTACATCTTCCTTGGGTTATTCTGGTTCAATAACCTTCTGCTAAACTAACTCAGTTGTGCTGACTAAAGGGAAAGAGACATTTCTTCCTAAAGTCCTGGGTGCACGAACAATTAGAAAACAAAAAAGAACCATTTGATCCAAAATTACAGTCATAGAAAAAATGCTCATGCTGGCTTTGTTGCACAGGAATCATGCAGTTTGTTAGTTAAACTTGCAGCAGCGCAGTAAGGTTGATGATTAAAAAAAAAAAAAACTGCTAAAACATGCAAAAACCCAGAAACGTTAAAACTAGTATTTACTGTGGTGTTTTACCACCACCTACCATCAGACTAGGTCTCATTTACACCCATTTACACTGTGAGCTGATGTCAGTGGGCACACATCTAAAGTAACTGAGTTATTAACTGAATTATTAGTTGAGTGCACAATGAAAGCTCTTCTCCCTACCTTCTTCTGGCGGTTTCGGCAGAACAAGACGATGAGCACCAGCAGCAGGATGATGCCCAACCCTACGATGAGCAATGGGAAGTTTGACACTAAAGTAACAATCAGGAGCAGTGTCCTCATCTGAGACGCTGAGTCATCGTCAATAGTTGCCGTCTGTGGTGGAAGAGAGACGAAAGTATAGATTTGGGGTTAATTCAGTTACCAGCACGGCTTTGAATCATGCCCATTAGGGGAGGCCTCACCTCATTGACGAACATGATGGGGAAAATGGTCTCATTGATGAACTTAGTTTTACTGCAGGATGGAAAAGAGACAAAGATCAGGGGGATGAGGGTCATCGATCTAAACACGCAGCTCGAACGTCCAGAGTGGGGCAGCGACAAAGAGTTTAACAAACTTCGACTTACGGGAAGCCGGGAATTCTCTTCAGAATGACATTAAGCTGAGCTCTCTTGCAGGCACGAATGGGAACCCCGGTTGTCTGGAAAAGATCAAGAAGGTGGTTTTCTTTCCTGCTTTTTGTTATATTTTATATAATACGATAAAACTGCCGTTCCAAGCATTATTTTACATTGTTAAATTTTAAGACCAGTATAAGCAGAGAACAATGATCTTGTTTTTATTTATTCATCTATAAACTGCAAGTTAACCAAGACAAATATAGCAGAACCTCTGATAACATCCATACATAACAAAACAATATACCATGTGCTCATTTAGATAAAACCAACAGATCACAGTTCAACTCAGGTCCTAATCTGTGATGATATTAAAACGTTTGTCTTACCGGCTGCAAGTCAAGGTAGGTCTCGTGCTCTTCCTTGTTGGGGTTAAGCCCGTCGATGGCATTAATGTACATAGGGTCGGCTTGATAAAAGTGAGGGAAGGAGACCACAATGGGAGCACCTTGAATGAAACAAATCAGATAAATACGCGTGAGATGTTTGAGTCGTAAGAAGACTGAAGAAAAACACTAAAAGGTTGGAAGAAGATTAAAGAGGCGATATCACATCTTATCTAATATTATCTGCAGAGAAAAACCTTGACATAGTATCACATCCGCTGATAGTACCTCACAGGTGATGTTTGGAAACTATGGCTGTCACCTTTTATTGAACATCAACACTGATAAACTTCAACTGTAAAGACAGCTCATGAAAATAACCTGCTAGATTACTTCTAAACAAGGTGCCCCACTGATCCAAAACGGGTAACCGGTATCATCTGGGATTACAATAAATCTGTCCCCATTAATGACTTCTTTGTTTCCAGATTCTAACTGGCAAACTCATTAAGTTTCCAAACATGGCAGATTAAACAGAAAATCCATCCTAAACAACACAAGGATGGCAAAATAATAATAATACTTAAAATAAAAAATAATTTAAAAAAAAAACAACAAATAAAAAAACAACTACGGCAAAAACAATTACGGCTGCATTAAATTTAAACTTAGTAAAGTAGTAACACTCAGGTGGTTGTGCACAAAGAATAAGATGTCTTTCACAATGACCTGAAAAATACAATATGTTATTTTAATTGGTTTAATTCAAATTATTTGAGTGGAGAAATGTGATTAAAAAGTTATTAAAACAAATAAAACAACAACAACCACACACACAGGAAATAAGTGTAAAAAAGATGAGTGCTTACATAGAAAAAATAATCTACCAACTGAAAATCAGACTAAAATATACATTTTTAACTCTGCTGCAGATTTACTCCATCAGTTCCTCACTGGAGTGAAACTTCCTGTTTTCACCTCTCTGTGTATGTCAATAAAGTGGCCAAAATTTGTCCAACACTCAGTTAACATGCTTGCAGGCCCATTGCGGTCTATCTGCTAGCAAAAGTGTGTGAGCAGAGAGTAGCTTTGACATGTCCGCAGGTCGGAAAATGAATCCACTATAGTAATGTTTGGACATTTCTCAGACATATTTTAACACAATGCACTGCAGTTTGTAATTTATCTTTTACATATTAACTTAAAATACAAATTACCTATCAATACATAAATGCCCAATTTGTTTTAAAGGCAATACAGCAAATAACTTCAGACCTACATTAAATTTGACAATTGACAAAAAACCAAACATTAAATTTGGTTTTATATTTAAGTATTAAATGCAGATTTGTAATTTCAAAACTTTTAATATTCTTAAGACTCTGTGGGAATGCTGTTTAATAGCATGATCTTTGGGTGTATTTCCAAATATAAAAAAATGGAACAATTTTGACTAGTTTCTGCACCGTTTGAGGAAAACAAACAAACAAAAAAAGCTTCTTCACTTTTCTATTGAACCCTGACAAGCAGTTTCAAAATGAGACTACACTGCAAACATCAGAGCTCAGTGATTGGCTGTCGGTAATGCACCACAATATAATCCCTCCAATGAGGTGAGTTTGCCCCATTTTAGTCACAGGAAGTGAATTTGACTGTTAACTCAAATTAAAGTGCCTGAAACCACCAAAACCTCTCAACGCTAAAATATCAAGTAGGCTAATAAATTGCTTCCTTCCACCAAGTTTTGCAGCAATTACCTGATAAAAACAGTTGCTATAAAAATGATGACAATTATTGCATTGATAAATAAAGCCCAAGGTTGCAGTAGCATATCTCTCCATGATATTGCAGCACCTTCATCTGTCACAAAGCATGGAGACTGCCTTATCAGAGCAATCCCACTCCACTCAATGACTGCCAATAAAATGCTTCAATAACCTTCACACACACTCAGCACAGTTAATCATTGAACCAATGTTGAGTAAAATCTGGCAAGCTCAAACAGCAGCGATGTAAGATACCAGTCAGAGGACGAGGTGACTGACAGAACGGGGGAAAAAAGGGGGAACTGTGTCATGAGGCCGGTCCATGATCAAAGGGAAGCGATAGGTAACTGGGTCAGACTGAAAGGGGGGCAGGGAAGCGCTCGTACCTTCTCTACAAACACTGACTTTCAGCACCCCGGTGCCAAGACACTCTCCTGCTGGCACACAAAAACCGGCATTGGAGGGATTGTCTTTTGGGCTCATGAGAACGTCGTTGGGGGGTGCAAAGCGGTAAGCCTGGATCCCTTTCACCTCAACATCCTCCACGTAACCAAGATGAATAGACCTGCGAGGAGAGAGAGGAAAAGTGCATTACACTGCAAGAATTCTGAAAGCAGGGAAATGAAATGTAAATACTTGCAATCAGGACTAAAAGTAAAAAAAAAAAAAAAACACACCCAGCGCAGGAAGACCATCTCCTGTAAAATGATTCCTAAGGCTCTCTCTGGTATATACGGTACAAACTCTTACCTCGTGTTTTTACTTCACTGCCAGCCTTATCATAAGTTGCAATAACTCACATCTTAATCAGCATTTGTGAGCACACGACACCGCCATAAAAACGTGACTTGACGTTCTGGTCCTTGGATGCTTTGACTGTAAACAAAATTATAACCATATAAGCAAGCGTGCATACCTGCAGAGATCAGCAGCAAAGATGTACAGCAGCTCGTTCCTGTTTATCAGCGGATGAAAGACAGCGCCGTCCGTTCCATTAATCATGTTGCTCTCTTCCGAAGACCACCACGACATTTTCCTATTGATCCAAGTGGAAGAAGAAGAGATTGAGAGTTAAAAGAAACAGATTCTAACTTTTAATCAAATGCTAGTTTGTGCTGTACAAGATATTGAAAACTTATGTTTTAATATCTACAGTAATGCAGCTTTTGCTAAATGCTCCAACACAAAGCAAACACTGCACAAAAACTAACATACTTAAAGATTTTTACCCTTAACATTTCACAACTCTCGAGATACATCTTGTTGGGACTAAAGCTGCAGGTTTAGAAGCACTGAACTACATTATTCAACTTTATTTTAAAACGTATTATCACCTGCATTAGATGTAACAATAAAATCTCACATCCTTTAGGATTAACAGAGATGAACTCATTTCCCACTGATCTAAATTCTACTCGCATTCAAAGTGCACTTTGAGTAACTTCAGGTATCCAAACATTCATTTTGCAATCCATCTGTAACTAAAGCCAGAGGTCAAAGGACTCTGGACTCTCGGATGCAGTTTGTGTAAACCTGAAAATCATGATTAAAGGGAAGTGGGAGTAATGTGCTGACTGCAGGGTTTCCTATTGTACAGGAAGGTGGGAGATAGGGGCTGAAAACTTTCTGGACACAACCCTTTACCTCAGACCATTCCATGTGTCGATCTTGCCATAATCCAAGTAGTTCTCCTCGCCGGTGTGAAACACAAACTCTCCTTCATGGGTGCCATTTTTCTGCGGGAAAGTAAGACAAAGCAAGAAGTTCAGGCAAAGTTGCTGCGACCGACAATCATCCAGGAAATACTGCTTGTGAATAAGCTTTTGAATAAACGTTGCCCAACCAAACGCATCATCAGCAAAAGGAGCTCAGTAAAACAGAACACCTTAACAATTCGTCACTTTTTTTGTTCATCAGCTGATCAATTGATGACCCGACAGTCACAAGCTGCTCTAAATCCCGAGTTTCAGCATTACGCGCATTTTTCTGTCACCGCTTGCGAAATCCGCAGACGCCTTTTCGTTTACAGGAAGAATAAACACCCTCCATCAGCATCTGGGCGATCTCACTTCTCTTGTACGTGACATTACGACAAATCGCTTGAGTCATTTTTATAACCACAAAACCAAAATATGATGTTTTGTGCAGCTAAGAAAGGAAAAAAAAAAACATTTGGCAATAACAAAAAAAAACCCTCTCCAAGGAAGTTTACCTTCCACATCAGCCCAAAATATTCGTCTACATCAGGCTTCATGGTGTGGATCTTTGAGAGGAGAGGGTCCTTGAATCCCCACAGAACTTCGTGAACAGTGCGAGTCATAAACACGTCGATGCCCAGGCTGCTCATGTACATGGACACAACAGTCCGCAGGAAGAAGGAGTAAGAGTTCAACTCACTCATCACCGCCTGAGCAACACGGACAGAGAGAGAGAGACAAGATTCCCATCAAATCTCTGAAAGCCTGTTTGACACATGAAGTTGTCACAACATCACAGAAAGAGACAATGGTTTGGGGGGGTGTGAGGGTGGAATTATAGTGAGGAAATAAAAACACAGTTCATTTCTAAACTTTGCTCAGTGACATTAACTCACCACAAATGGGATGTTAACGGTCCTGACGATGTCAACCGTGGGGTCACCAGAGGACTTCTCAGGCACAAAAACAAACGTTTTGGGGTTCAGGGCGTAAAGCTTGGTGCCATTTTCCAGGAAGGTTACATTTTCCCGTGGCCTATATTCTCTGTGGTGGACAGAATGTTTCCAGTTAGTTCAGATGTCTCATCTTCATGCGACCATTTAGCTTTCCTTAAACAAAGCTTTCCCAGACCTTTCTACAACTGGGAAACACTTTTCTTTCTCATTTCCTTTATACAAGAAGGATCAAATGTACCTGTAAGTATAAGGGCCAATCTGCTGAACTGATGCCTTCCCGCCTGCCAAGAACTCCTCTGGATTGGTGACATTGAAAAAGTAATACTCCATGTAAACAGGTGGAGGGGGGTTTTTCCATGACTCAAAGACTTGGCTCTTCTCTGTCAAAGTAATTTCCTGCCAAGCAAAGAAGAAAACACACATTCAGACTCGTAACATCTCACAAAAGTCTTATGAAATCGTAAGCACGGCACTTTTCAGACAAAGCTGATGCCGGGCCAAGAACGTACAACCCTGGAGGAAAGCAGTGAAAAGCTCCAGCAAAAAATAAATACAAATTTTTTAAAAAGCAGCACACAGTCTGACTTCAGCAAGTCTGGGCAAGAGCTACCAGTCAGCCCACACAACTCAGCAGCATGTTGCAATGATGGAATTAAACAGAAAAAATCGTTATTTGGTGCATCAGAAACGTGCAGTGTGTAAAGTATGATTTTGTTCTGTACAACTAAACCAAAAGCAACCACATCATGTAAAAGTAACAGCAGAGGTTTATTCTGTGCTCATGCAGAGGAAAAAAACATGGCTGAAAATTAAAGCCAGCAGTGCGTGATCTTGTTCAACATAAACCTGGCTGCCACATGTCTAAACATGAGACTGTAACGTTTAACTCGGTTACTCAGGCAAAAAGAAGTGTAGCAGCTAAAAGGAGAACGTAGGCTTCTTTATGTCCCTTTTAAACACAAGACAACTGGAAATGTGCCACTTCCTCTTGTGCCTTCTTGCAGAAGTCACTGTTTTTTTTCCTTCGCAGGCACAACCTGTAGTTTTAGGTGTGGTCGGAGCTTCCTGCTTAGAGAATTTGTTTCAGAGCTTCATTTACCCGTCTTTCTTTGGGTCTTTTACATATAGCCGTTAAAACGTCAGAACAGAGAAACCATTGCTATAGAGAAGAGATGACTGACTGAACATGGGGTGGGGAACATGATGTTGACATCAGCTGAGGGAAATGCAGAAACGCTGATTTAAGAGTAATCTGATCTTATTTTTCCTAAATGTACTTTCTACCTGCAATCACAAAACAATAATAGCTACAACCAGTGATTTACTTCATTAGTTCAGCTATTAAATGTGAAAAAGTATCCTATTATGCAAAAATTATGTCTTCAAATGTCTTGTTTTCCTCCCACTGACAAACCAAAACCGAACAAAGTTAATTTCACCTGCATGGAGAGCACAAAAGCAGCAAGTTATCTCACAATTGTGACCAGCTAATCATTTAGGTAACCACTGCAGCTCTCAGGGGTTTACTTACAATAGTTTTCTGTGTTTTTTTTCTCAATTTTTAATGTCTAAATAACATTTCAAATGACTGAATAATCAGTTTGGCATCACAGGTATCCCACAGGTTCCCCAGAAAAGGAAAACTCGCTTAACAAAAAGGAGTTGGAGGTATTTAAGCAGTCGGATTCTCTAGAGCCTTGAGGAATCAGGTTTTTAATTAAAACCTTAAATGAAACCAGAGAATACAGGAGGAGGGTGTGACCATCAGTCAAACCAGGACAATTTACCCTTTTTCTTAAAAGCCATGGACACCCTGTCGCTTAAATAAAAAAAAAACAAACAAAAAAAAAAAACGCTTTTGTCTCGACTGCATCATCTCAAAATGACTGAATCCAGAGCAAATCCTTGTGTTTGCCAACCTTGAAAAGAGACCTTGGTTAAAGTTAAATGAACATAATTTATCTCAGAAGAACCTTGATCAATCAGACACAAAACATCACAGTAGTGTCCCTAACATTAATTTAACTGTCTCCGGGTGAAGGGTATGAGGATTCTC
>JBAMHX010000013.1:6581174-6597385 GCA_037177515.1 Pseudomugil tenellus
AAAGTATCGTTGCTACTTCCTCAGCGACAAGACGGCACTTTAAAAGCCTAAAACAAAGACTTTCTTTCTTTCTTTCTCTTCTGCTTCCACTCCCTATCAAATCAAATCTCTTGTTACATCGGTTGTGTATGATCTTTATTTGGGATAACTGTATGCTCATAATGCATTTCTGACTCACTAACTTTAAACCTGTTTATGCATATTATATACTTTTTCAACATTAATCCATTTGATATACTTATTTTATGATGAGGCAGGCGATCTGGTTTAAGGGACTTGAGCATGAGGCATAGCGCAACCTCGACATGTTGACAGCTGAAATTCACACTCATGTCAATTTAGCATCTCGATTCAGACGACCAAAAGGAAGAAAACCTAGACAGACACAGTTAGATCATTCCAATATTTTGACGTAACTATGACAAAATATCACTATGTAACTTTCTTACCCTAAAAAATGTACATTTCTGACTCATTTTCATGGAGCACTGATGTTCATTATACATGTTCCTGGAGCTTTTGTAGGCCTGCAGCATACCTAGGCTATAAAAACTGTACTTCATAACTTTTGTTCCTGAGATGTTGCAGTAATTCACAACAGCATTTCACTTTATAGCACTGTGTCACATGCCAGCAACTGGATGTCAACACACTGGCCGTTTTAAACATGAACCATGACTGATTCATTTAGGAAGTAAGAGGAGTTATTGGAAAAGGTGAAGAAAAGAAAGTACAAAAAAAATCTGCCCTTTATTTGCTGAAAAGAGATCACAGTACAAGTAGGATGCAAGAAAGACACACAATAATCACCCGTTTCTTCTTTCAGCGAAAAGTTAAGGTAGGAAATATTTGTTTTTCATCCTTGACATGTTTTGACTGGCAACTGCAGTATTCCTCAGAAGTGCCATGCTTCATTAGTGTCACGCTTTTGCCAGTTAAAACATGTAAGGGAAAAAACCAGAACATCTTCTGCAGGAACCTGAAAGAAGACATCTTTATTATGTATAGTATGAAATATAAATTAACTTTTTTTTTTTTGCGCTAAATTAGCCATCATTGGTTTTATAGCAAGATCATTTATTTAAGCTTGCGTGTAAAGTTGTTTGATAAGGTTCAGACAAATAAGCATTAAATGACTAAAGGCGCTCCACTCAAGGACAGTGGAAACTTGTGGTACCACACCTGTGTATTGTGTTGTGTACAGACAGCATGATGGGAGGTTTTGGACATCCTTTTTGGCATATTGTTTTCTGTAGTTGCTCAACATCCTAAACTCTATGACATTGTTAAAAATGGAAATAAGCGTCTTGTCGATGGAGTGAAGAGCCGATGAAAGCCGGCATGCTGTCAAACTCGTAGATTTTTCTGCAAACAAAAACATTTCCTGTATATTAGTCCAGTTTCCAGCAATTGTATTCTTCTTGTTGATGGTAAGTAGAAAGTCTCTGGAGGAAAATTAACATTCTTCTTGTGCTGCTATTTTTTAATTCCATTTTATAGCCAAATCTACAATAAATAAACACAAAAAAGTGATTTTCTACAATCTTTTGTGCCACATAAATGTGAATAAAAAGTTGACATTTATGAAAGTAGCATGGTTTAAAATGCACCATCATATTGTTTCTGCATCTGGAACATGAGTAGTTTCAGCAAGCACAATGCCTTAAAGTTTGCATGTAAACAGACAGTGGATATAGTTGTTCACATCCTAATTTAATATCTAGTTTTTTCCAAAGGGGGCTGAACTTACTCAATCAGGCCATCGTTGTGCAGCCACTTGGAAGGCAGTTTGCAAACAATGACCAAAACACTCGTGTCATATTTCAATATTTAAAAGTCAGGATGCTTGGCAAGGAAATCCTCCTAAAGAGGCACGATAGGTGTGGTATGTCATGAGTACACAAAGTGTCAGACATTTCCTTGTAACGAACAAACAGACAAGAAAATCCATTACAGTTTTAAATAAATCTTTCCATAAAGTATGAACTTGTTGTGAAAACATTGACCCTAATGACATTACAATAACTAATATCATTATTAATAGGGACAGTTTGTGCTTTTTTATTAGGGAAAAACATGAAACCTGCTGCTACCTGTTATTATCTGCATGTGAAGCCCTCTGAGGCAACTTGTTATGATACTGGGCTATACAAAAAAAATTGAATTGAAAACCAGTGAAAACTGCACTTTGCTACCTCTTCTTTGTAAAAAGCTTCTTTTATGTATTTAAATGACAACATCAGCCCAAACTGGCAACTTCACAGTAAAGAGACATAATTGGAAAGATCATGTATCTTTATGGGTGCCAATCTGATGTGGACAAGACAAATGTTACAAATCAGATCACTCTTCGCATTGTTTTCCAAATCTGACTGAGGTTTGAGGGGATATACTATGTTGGTTGATCTATAAAGCTGGAAATGGCTCCAGACGTAACATAGCCAACCCATTCACAGATCCGTGTTGCTGCTGATGCGCCATGTCGTCACCTCAGAGCAGTCCTGTGACAGCACGAGGAATCTATAGGCAAGAGAAGGAGGCTCAGAACGACACACAGATGCATTCACAGATTTCAGCTCTGTCACAGAAATTCCAAGAGGCTGAAGCTGCTGGAATGTGCAGCACCAGAGGTTTTATATGTATCGGATTTTAATGGTTGCAATTTGCCACTCATAAAAGCAATGCAGTACAGCTGTCTACCATTTCAGTAAGCTGACAGCGTTTTTTTTCCCAAAGCATAAAAATAGCTCAGAGACTTAAAGTCCATTTGAGATGTACTCTTTCAACACCATTTTTAATTTAGCCACAAACTCAGCAGGTGCTTATCGTTTAACAATCCCCCACTTAACACGATCTCGTTGGCTCTCAAACACAGTAACAGCGAGAAATTGACAAAGCTTTGAAAAACTGCTTTTAAATGTCACTATTTTCTGGCTGCATGCACGCCAACTGTGTTGCTGGCAAACAAACTAAAGAACTAAATTAGATAGTTCACTGAGTGCATTGAATAGGTTTACTGAGTTAGTTTGTTGCTTTAAATAGAGATCATCAGTGGTAAACGAAAGGAAACAGTAGTCTCTCTTTCCCAGCAGTGTTTCCCCTGATGTCTGTACAGCAGCAGAGTTCAGGGACATCAACTGAGGCTAATTAGTTAAATCATGGGTCGTAAAGGGAATGCCATGTGATTACAGCTAGTCTACGAAAAAAACTTTTCTATGCAACAGCATTTGTTCTGGACCTCTGCATAATCTTATCAGATTCTAAAATGACTGGTTAATTTCAGAAACTGCTGCAAAGCAAACAATTCATTTTGGTAAACTGAGTATACTAAGATAACAAGAGCAAGACGGTACATTTAGAACAATAAACACAGAAGTACATAACCAGTACATAAAGTGCTACAAGGTACTACACCTAACAACGGATATTTATTTCAAGTTTCAGATGGGTCACTATGGACAATGACTGTTCTCAATAGATTTACATGTAGGAATAAATGTGAAATAAAGAAAATGTGATTGTAGACAAGCTCATATGCTTGTCACATGTGGTAGATTTGACCTAAATTCTTACACACATAAAAAATACTGAATTCTTCTTCATACTTCAGTTTTAATGCATTTGGCTTCTATCACATTTTGTACTTAAATTTATGGAGCATATTTGAAGATTAAGATGTCTAAACAATCTGATTGAAGACGACATTTCATACTGCAATGGTGGTATAGCTCAGTAATCCTTATCAATGGGATTAAAAATGATGTAATCTCATAACTTTGTGTAAATTTTCTAAGGAGGAGAGCCCTCTAGTGCTCGAACACCCACACAGATGAAGTGTTTGTGTTTACAGCCAGTAATGTGCTGCTTTGGCACCAACCCTGACAAAACAGAGAAATAGCTGATTACTTCCTGCGAGTGGAGATTTTAGGTAAAGATTACAGATGGAGTATTTACACTGTAGTATTGCCAATGTTTTCATGTGAGCCAATGTCAACGTATTTTCCCAGCAGTTATAGTGAGAGTAGTGATGCTCTTCTGAAATATAACGAGCAGGCAAAACTACACACATACACATTCAAAACAGGAATAAGCTCCTAAAATTGTGTTAAAGTACAATGCTTCATTTAAACACTTACTTTAAAGCGTTACAGATGCACATTCTGGTTGTTCACCTGAAGTGAACGAGCCTGAGGACAGGAAAAAAACCGCTGCACAGGACAGGAGTTGAGAAATACTTAGAATTTACTGAAGAAATAAAAGGGACAGACAAGAATAGAAAAGACAAAACGTCGCAGTATTCACTGCACGCATGGCCATCCTGCTATTTAAAACAATCCCCGATCTGCTTCATTTATATCCCACAGGATGAGACACTGAGTCAGTTCCTAAACTGGCCAACTTGTTTTTCTGCTAGGAGAAAAAATAAAGAATGTGGTGCCTGAAAGAAAAGTGAAATATGCCATTTTTTTATAGACAAGATTTAGATTATTAAAGAAGTGACATTAAATATGTTATTTATAGATACAGATTTTGTAATCTGTTGAGAATTTGGGAAGAAAACATGCGGAAAACGACATTTGGTTTCTTTTTGGAAGAAACGGATGCTTAACATCATATCTGTATCTGCAGCAATGCTGTAAACCAGTGAGATCACATACAAACATGTTCCTGTTTATCCTTATTTGTTTAAAAATAAATCAAAATACAAAGAGGACATCATACCAAGCACTATATTATAAGACAATAAAAGGCAATTATGACACAAGACTTCTGTATAAACAGATCCAAGTGGCCTGAAATGCCATCAGGCTGCTGAATTATATTGCCTTATTGCCTCCTTTGCATCTAGGACACTAGGGATGTGAGTCCAGGCTGAGTGCCCAACTGGCAGAGGATGAAAAAATAAAAACCCCAAAACAAAACATTTCTGAGAGCAAAGTGCTAGTGATGAAAACACAGATACACTTTCTCATTAAATAAACCAAACATAAAGCCTGAACACAAGAACTGAAAATAATCTAAATGCATCTCTTCGCCTTTTTCTTTACTTTGGCAAATGACACACTATTGAATTCATTCCAATGCTTGACTTTGTGAGTTGCTACATGTACAGAGAGCACTTCAGGCATCTCAGTTAACAGTTTTAATGTTATGCTGGTATTTTACGCTAAATTGTAACAAAAGTTGAGATATTTTAAATATTCAAACATGTCACAAAGACTTCTTCAAGTCTGAATAGTTTGTGTCTGATGATGCAAAAAAATCCCTGGAGAGACTATCAGAGGTGATCTTTGTTTTGTTGTTTATTTGTCCTGTCCAGCATTGTAGCAAACAGAGTAATGGCCTGGCTGCTCCAGTGGTGATCCTATGATCACTGCCGGCTACATTGTGTAGTTTTGTCCCCCTTACAAATGTAACTTTAGAGGTACTTTGTTTATGCTGTACTATACAATACCTTCTTGTTCTTTTTATTTATTGGGTTATATAGATATTGATTTTATCTGATATTGCAAGTATACGGCTGAAATGACAGGATACAAAAAAAAAAAAAAGCGAAGGAAAAAGTACCTTAAGGTCCAAAATACAAAGTATTTTTAGTCAGCGGTTATCGACATTTTGGGAACTTGAGCTTGGATGATTTTGGGGTTTCTCACAAGTTTTATTCCGAGCCTGGACAATTTTTCATATATTATTTTCCTGGACAGTAAAATCCTTGGAAGAACTATGTCCTACTTTTCAAAACAAACAATCAAATCCAGACCAACAGATATTTCTGTGGAAGAACTCATGCAGGATTTTCTTGCCATCTACCTACTCTATAAGGATAACGTGGCTGCTTAAACCTTTTAGTGCTAGAAGAAGAAGCCAGATAAGCAAATAAGGTCTAAAAGCAGCCAAATGCTGCACTGGCTTCAGGGAGCATTTTATTTCTGTCCATTTTCATCAATTTGGTATTATAAGATTTGAATTTATGTAAGTATATCAACAGCATCTCAGGATTTCCTGTGCCTACAGGAGACCAAGCGGAGGAGGATGAGGAACTGTAGCAACCAAAGCAAGGTAGAAGTGGGCAGATGAAACAAGGACAATCTGTCAATAAAATGCAAGCATACTGGCAATGTTTTGGACTTATTAGATCATTTCAGTTAGCTTGAACCATTATGTAATTAAGAATATATAACTATAGCAATAAAAAGTGTATAAACAGCTAACCAAAAGAAGATAAAACGCAGAAGTCATCATGAGAAAACTGCAAAGTTAAACAACGGAAACACTACAAGTGTACAGATGAGATATAGCGAAAGACCAGTTTGCCACAGTCAACCACATTTAGTGGAAATAATTTGCTTTATTCAGTAAGATCCAGTTTAAAACAATTAAGATTTTATTGTTCGTTTCCAGAAGAACTAAAATACTCAAAACAGTAAGCACAAGACCTTTGTTAGACTTATACAGGATGAAGAAGCCATTAGAACCCCACCAGGACTTTAATTTTCCATGTCAATGTCAGGAAGTTTCACAGGCCAAAAGTGAAATCCTGTCCAATTCAGAAACGGGTTCAGCAGCTATAATAAGAAACCTTTCTGCCAGTGTTTCCCAGACCTGTCCTGCATGTTGTAGATTATTCCAACTCCAGCACATCTGAATCAGATTAATTAAACAGCTCATCATGTTCATTGAAAGCCTGCAAATGAACAATTAATGTGAGCCAGATGTGTTAAAGCAGTGAAACTTCTAAAACACGCAGGCGTGGGGTCCCTGAGGAGCAGAAGTGAGAGATAATGCTCTATGTCCATGAAAAGTACAAATGGGTCAGAGGTTACAAAACTTAAAAAAAATGGAAAAAACGGGAATGCTTGGAATCTAACATCACTTAACCAAAAGATAATATGAAAACTCCCACATACAACTAGAATCTGAAGGTACAGCTGCTTTTCATTTAACACAGGGGTGAGGTAAGATGTAGTCCACCTATGTTTTATGTCAAATTAACCATGAAGGTAAAAAGAACAGTAAGGATAAATATTTCAAATGACCAGTATGTGTCCAAAGCATCTGGATGAAGGAAACACAATATAAAAACCACAAGGAGCAAAATTCCCTGTTTATAACGTACTTTTCTGTGTTGGGACACAGCTGAACGGGACAGTGCTGTGACTGATGTGTATGTGAGACAAGCAGACGTCAGAGGTATGCAACAATTTCCTCCTTTTGCATCACTTTAGTTTTATCTTGTAAACGTTAGCTTAGTCACCAAAGAATTAACTGAGTACTGTTTGAATTAAAAATATAAATCTATTCTATAAAGGAGGAATCACCCACTCCATTTTGGACCAGTGCCCTGCATGTTTCTGATGTTTCCTTGGTCCAACAGAACCAACTCAAATAATAGTTTATTAAGAGGCTTGTGAAGAAGTTGACAACAAGGTTTGAAACATCAAAAACTCTGAAGAGATTTGCTCCATTTCTGCTCTGACATTAACAAACCAAAGACACTTACAAACATTATAAGCACTTTATTGAGATAAATGATGAAAGTGGACATGATTGATGAGTGATGAGCCTTTGAAAAACAAGATTTCTGGAAGACAAAAAACAGAAACGCTCAGGCACATGGAGAAAAAAAATAATGATTAATCAATATTTAAACACTGGGATATGAAGTGCATGAGATTAGCCTCTTTTTCAGCTAGATTTTTAGCTACCTCATTACATCCACCAAATCCTCAGACAGAATCAATCTGACATGATGTGTATCCTATCAGTTACTTATCAGCTCAAAATGTTTGACTTTAGGGAGGATGTTATTCAGCTCATCCTTCTAGTTCAGAGCCCGATTCTGCTGTCACAGTTTAGTACGAACTGAACTCAAGAAGACAGTGAAGAAAAGCCCATTAATGCCTTAGTCTGTATACAAAACTGTCTCTTTTCAATCCTGATCCAACCACAAGAATTTTAAGATTAGTTGGATCTTTTGTTTCCATAAATGTAAGAAGCTGGTAACACAAATATATTCTATTGCACATATAACAATTTGTTTAGTTGTAGTATCTCCAATTTGAACAACTTACTGATAAAAAAAAGTGCCAGACTCCAGATTGTTGTGGTGTGTGTTAGCTGTCTGGGTTACAAGTCAAGAGAGAGTAGACGGGTGACCTGCGGCCCAGTGATAGTAGCTGTGGGAAGCTGGTGTAAGCTTCAGCAGTCACTGGGTCTTACAAGAAAAAGAAAAATCAGAGGAATGTTGAAGGATTTAAATACTGATATACAGAGTAACGTGTCTTCTGTGTACAGCTGGAGTTGAACATCTATGAGTGTCTTTGACAGTTTGACAAGTTGTCTGAAAATAGTGATTCATAACAAGAAATTTAAACATAGATCGTTTAATATCTATAAGTACGAGTTATAAAACTCACTTTTGCTGATCATCTTCCCGTTTGGCTCAGTTATCTTCCGAAATTGAGGCTTGCTGCACAATATATATGCATACAGACACATTACATGACTTTACACAGCCTGAAGCACTTTGCAGCACGTTGTGCATTACGTGAGGAAAAGGGCAAGTAGAGAAATGGTAGAACCATCTTTCTGATTTTTTTCTAAATAATCCACATCATGAGTCATATTGTAGTCATAAAAAAAATTAATCTGTCAGGTTTGGTTACTTTTCCTACCTGCCGCAGGTCTTTCTCCTCAGTCTGTTTCCAACTTTTACTTCATTATCGTCAGAACTGTGTAATTAAAATGAAAACAGTGGACATCAATCCACAAGAGAAAGACATAGATGCTGTTAATCTGAGCAAAGTTAATGGTGCTTTATTTCTATCTAGATTGTGATCTATTACAATGTAATAGATCACACACACACACACACACACACTCCTCCTTTCCTGTTACTTCTGGTCCACTCAATTGCATTACAGGGTTTTAAATGGGACCTAAGCTACGATACATACAGAATGGTTCTGGTCTCTCCCTCTGGAGCGGACCTCCTCCTGTAACCACCGCTGCTCTTATCAGTGTGTGGTCTGCGGTTCTCTGAAATCACTCCTGGCAGCTGTGTGATGAGAAATCCGAGCTTGCTCTGAGAACTCTCCTGCTGCATTTCAGCAGTGAAAAAGAGAGAGAGAAAAGATGACTTAAAAGAAGAGCTGCGGTGAAACTATTTGGTCTGATTCATTCACATCTAAACAGTGAAACCAGCTAATACAGATAAATGACAAAAATTCTTATTCTATGGCTATTCCTAACAACAACCTTCATCAGGTTTAAATCTATATACAAACCAAAAAGTCTCAGAAAAGTCACACTGTAAGACAAAACAAACCCAGCTGTGCTGAAACTACCATCTGATTTCTTGCAGCAGGAATGTAATGAGTGTTTTGATTTAAGGGCGAAGCAGATGTGCTGAGCTTGTGTCTGTGTAGCCAAATAAAAATGATCTACACATGCACGTGGGCTAAAACAACAAGAGATAGCTGATATGAGGGGAGTTTGTGACTGTACCTCTGTTCGAGTGTTGGAGGGGCACTGGGTGGAAGGTGGAACAGTGTGTGCAGACAGGGTCAGGGAGTCCGGATCAGGTGGAAATACGTTCAGGCCCTACGAGCTCCTACGAATAACAGAATAAATGGTCCTTTTATTTTCACCACTTTTTTTGTTTGACACTTATGTTAATGTTTCCGCATAAATCTAATGACAAAGAAAAACTGAGCGTTTTGTATCTGTATAAAAATAACAGGATAGTAAATATTCAGGTTGTTCATTTATTACATGTTAAAGATCTATTGGTAGTGATCACATCACCATGTCCTCTTGGTTCTCTTGTGAGACTGGCGGAGTGTCCTGTTGCTGCCTTCTTTACCATTAAAGTGATGGTGAAACACTGAATGCATGACACGTCTGGATTTGCCAAGAGTCTCCTGTTTTTGTCCCTGATGCCAAATGAAGGGAAACCGGTTCTAAAATTGTTGTGAAATGAAGGCAAATGATGCTTTTGGGCACATTGAATACTGCAGAGATTCATGTACTCCTTCCAAAACCAATGGCTTGACAGAATCCTGTTTAGCAGATCCACAGATGATTTTCTCACTGGTCCTTGCACATTACCCTAAAGCTCCATTTTAAGAGTCATATTAAATATATATACTTCCTTGTAGAATTTCATATGCAAACTGCAATTAATCCAAAACAATCATTTGTAAACTTAATCTACATTATACTTATATTTCAAAATTAAAACAATTGGTTCGTAAAGCGGCCCTGTGATGGACTGGCAGCCTATCCAGGGTGTAACCCGGCTCTCACCGGATGTCAGCTGGGATTGGCTCCAGCTGCCCCATGACAACATTTAGGGAATAAGCAGTAGATAATGGATGTATGGGTTTGTAAAGACATTTTCCTTCTTGGAAAAAGCATCTGCCCAACTCTTATGTGGGAGGATTCAACCTTCAGGTCGAGAGCATGTTGGAGTTTGAGAGGAAAATACTCCTAGTCCTTCAGCTGCATGAACCGGTCAGCAAAGCTTTCAAATTTATCTTTGGATAAATTTGAGACAAAACACATCATGATCTGAACAAAACAACGAGAAAAACAAATGAAAACTGTTTTGTTTTAGCAGGAGATAAAACTGTTTGAGAGACTAGGAAAAAGGGCAAATCTGAAGTGCGATTAAAAGTTTTTAAAAGTTTTTTTGTGTGTTTTTCATTTAAGAAAGAAAAAAGTTGTTAAGATATGGATGATATTTTGAGTTTCTATTTGACTGTGTCGTCATTGCGTACGCTCACCTTGTGAAGGATTGCCTCCAGCTCACTGATTCGCTCCCGTAACTGTTTGTCTTTGAAGCGGAGAGCTTTCAGCTCATTGGTAAGTTGTCTCTTCTCCTCTCTGATGAAGGTAAGCTCCTGGAGTTGACGCTGGGTCTCCAGGTTCTGGTAGCGCTTCTCCTGTGCAAGTTGAACAACATGATAAAGAAAACACTGATGCTGCTCAAAATTTATAAGTAGAACTCGGCCACCCAACACAATAAATAAAAATAACTAAATAAAAAGAAACTTCTTTCCGTTGTCGACATGTCTTTTTCAATTCTGATTTTGCGTTACCAAAACCTGGTTAGCTGGCATGTGAAACGTAGTTATATTTAATCTGCCATGTAAGTATTCATCATGAGAGTTTCCAGTGTAGAAGTGCTTTTCTAACTTGTTTAAGCTTCTCTATTTTCTCCTCCAGACGCTGGATTTTGCTCTGCAGAGAATCAATCTGCTCTCTTCTGGCAGTAATCTCCATCTGCATGTCAAAGGCCACTTGGAGACCTGGGGAGGTGCAGAGGAATTGATTAACAAATGTCAGCCCCATGCAAATATTTGCTATTTGTGTTCCAAGATGTTATCTTAAATCTTATTTATGCACAAGGCCTTTCAGTGAAGTCTCAGTTTAAATCATAAATGTGAGTCAAACCATGTCCATGCGCTCCTTCGAGGGCCCTCAGAGTGGGCCCGATCTTATCAAGCTCCTCATGGGCACTCCTAAGCTGACTTTGGAGCTTCAGCACCACACCCTCATGCTCATCGTTCTTGCAGCTGTGGAGGAGTTGCAACTCCTTGTGTTCTTCTGAAGGAGCGCCCACACAAACACATGCGTTACATCCAAAGAAAGTGCAGTAACACATGAGTAAACACCAGCAACAATCGAAGGGCTTGGTTGATCAAGTAAACATACCAAAGACAGTTCTTTGTTTTCCTTACCCAGCAGGACAAGGGGATTATTCAATTTGACATGAACAAAAAAGAAAAAAAAGAGGAATTTTTCTCTTACTAGGAAATGTGCTGTGAGCTACAATTCCTGGAGAATAGAGAAGGCTGACTGCAGCAGTCTCCAGACCACAGGCAGTAAAAATAAACTAGGAAACAATATCTAATAAGTCAATAACACGTATATATGAACATTTCAAATTACCAGGAGTTTATCATTTGGTTTAAATAAACCCTACATTTCCAGTACAGTTACACAACATATAAGAAATGTTAGTCTTGTTAGTCATCTTGTGGTGATAAACATTGATCTTACTGGTAAGAGTGAATAACTGTATTTGCTGTAACTCCAGCTGTGTTTTAATTTCCTGTTTCTCCAGAGTCTCTTCTTGTACACGCTGAATCTGTTCAGTCAAAGAGGCCTGTAGCTGCCGTCTCTCACACTCCGCAACAGCCAAGTCTGACTTGTGTTGGACTAAGTCAGCCTGATGCAAAAATGAAATGAAGAAAGACTGAAATTGGCAAATCAATACGATGAGGAGAAAATTGCTTAAGTGATTATTTATTCTGACTCTGAGCTGATGAATGTCCAGCTTGTGCTGGTTCAGCTGGTTGAGGAGGAGGTTGTTGTCCTGCTGAAGACTGTTAATTGTGTGGCTGTGCTGTACTGTCATCTGCATGCTGCTTTCCAACTGCGACTTCAAAGCGTCTATCATGTTCTCTCTGTCATTCAGCGCCAACTTCAGTGTTTCTTTGTCAGCATGCAGAGTCTGGCACCGACTCCGAGCTTCTTCTAACCTGACCAGATGCTGAGAGACATATCAGTTTTGGCATCAATCTGGTGAGCCATCATAACAGACAAAAATGTGTCTTGTTGGGATAATACCTACAAAATCAACATGACCCTCCCTCAAACAATTTTGTGCGATTCATCAACTTTGTGAGATTCATTACCTGCTGGGTTTCTTGCCACCTGACACAAAGTTCAGCATCTTTTTCCTGCAGGAGTTCCACAAACTTCCTGTCCTCCAGGGCCCGCTGGTCCACTAGGGCCTTTAGGCACATATTTTCTTCTCCAACTTTGTAATGATGCTCCCTGGCCACCTCCAGTTGCCCTTTCAGGGCCTCTGCATCCTGCTGGAGCTCAATCTGTTGCTGCTTACAGCAATTCTAGAGAAGAAGGAATGAACAGTGGGCTACCAGTATGGAAATGGGCAAAGATGCGATATAACTTAATCTCCAGAAACACAACCTCATAGATGGCAGTAAATGGTGGTATACTTCATCTCTCTCTGAGCTAACATTTAGTCCCATAGAATTAAATTGTTATATTATCAGTAAAAATAATATAAATGTGACCAGAATTGTTATACTTCTGCATACAAAACTCTTAATATTCAAGTGAGTCACCAATAGTTGTTTCATTACTGAAATTTAAAGATTAAAGATTACAACAGAGAGAGAAGTTGTTTTTTTTTTTTTTATATATATTACCAACGCAACTCTAAAGGGAGCATGAGAGTGTTCAAAAAATAAATCCATGTCTGTAGCTTAAAGTGTGACCAACTGTCTTGAAAATACACACAGTAAAGTTCATGAATGTATTCTTATTTGGTGTTATTTGGTCTGTGTTTTGGGACCTCCCTGCTCTTTCACATGCAGATTTGAAATGCCTGAGGCAGAAAGAGCAGCAGCAAAGATGGCCAGAATGCACTGATTAATGAAATGAGGGGGAAGAGAATGAAAAAAAGAGGATGCAGCGAAGCAAAATGGTGGTGAAGGCATTTTAAACACAGCTCTGTATGAAATTCACCAGTTCAATTCAGGGAATTGTCATTCCTGAACAAACACTATGATGGATTTACTCACTGACTGTGCAGCTTTCTGAAAGTAATCAAGATTGTTGTGTAATCCTGACACACAAAGACTGCCTCACTTGCTTTTACATACTGACTCAAACACAATAAACACAATGTTTACATAGCTACATCTAAAACCTACAATTTAAATCCAGCCTTTTACTTTTTTTGTTTTAAGGACATATTTATTGAGAAAGTTGTCACTTGTAAAGTAATAGTGTCCATCTTTGTCAAATTACCACTACTTCTGCTACTCTACAATTTGCTGAGAACAAATATATCTATTGGGAGGTTTACCACAGATGTCTCCAGTACAGTATTTTTGCCAGTAAACCTCATCACCTTCTAAGAACCACCCTTAGAATGATTGTGATTGTGTCATCTTTGAGCAGCCCTAAATGTGTGTTCAAGCTGTTTCATCAGCACATTGTGCAAGTAACATCTCGTAAGGCCAGACACAAAGCAGGCTTGGCTGCCATAATACTGAACATAATGACCACCTTGGTTACTCATGTGTTATTTACTCCAATACCTTGAGTTGTTGAAGTTGGGCCTGAAACTCCTTTGCCTGTTGTAGTGAACGGTCTCTGTCTGTCTGAGTGTCCAACAACTGAGTCTGCGCCTCAGTGACCCGTTGCTCCAGACAACTAACCTACAAAACCACATGTCGCAACCACAAACCAAACATAAAATGAGTTATCTGTTATAAGAGGTCATTTCTCAAAAAACGTCAGTAGTTTCAACATCATTTTTTTCATTAGTCTGTGCGTTGTCTACTTAATAACAAAATGCCTGAATGCTGACTCAACTGATAAACTCCCTGCGTACTCTACCTTATCTTTGTAGTCAGCAAGGGTTGACTCAAGTTCATCAATCTGTCGCTGGTGGAGCGATGCTTGTCTCTCCAATAGCTTTCTACAAATCAAATTATAGCCTAAGTTATTTAACAGGCATGCAATAACTTAACATAAGAGTGATTATCACTGTAGAATAACACACACTGCACACTCTTTGGCAAACACAAATATATGTGACATTTCTGACTTAGAATTTGGGATTAGCATTTACTTCAGCAGCTCCAACTTGACACACATGATGGTGCCGATGTCTTTCGATGAGCTCAGTTTGTTTGTCAACGTCGCCATCTCTTGGCAAAAACTTGCAATCAGATCTTCTATCCTGGGACACCAGAATGCACAAAGTGTATCAGACTGTTATCATGGAAAGTTCAATAAATTCAGGCAATTAGTTATAGACGTAATTCCAATATTGTGAATTTATGTTTCATAATAAAATGTTATCTGTTCTTTGCATATATTGTGTGATATATTGTGTTTGATCATTAACATTTTTCTGAAAGTAAAAGAACAAAACATCTGTGAGGTGACTTGCTATCAAATAAATAGGAATACTGAATATCACTGGGAAAACACACTGATAAGGAGACACTCCATGGTTAAAGACTTTGTTTAAAAAAAGTAAATGAGCTAAACTTTACTCCAAGAATGAAAATTATTAATAAAATGGGTAAAATGGCACTTTGAGATAAAATTATTCACCAGGTATCTTATCGTATTATAAACTAAAAATATATTTTCGTTTTTTTAACAAGAAGTTTAACAAAGCAAGCAGAACAACACGAAAATGTACCCATCCTGGTTGTTCATTCCACTGTGTACTTCATTTATTTTCTGCTCCTAGGGGATGTAGGAAACAAATTAGCAAATAATAAGCAAATATCATTTAGACTGGTTAAAAACCATCCAGCGAAATTATGATCCAACATGTAATACTTACAGTAAAACACCTTTCTTGTAGATTTTCTCTATTGTTGAGATTCTCATTTTCTTTAGCCAGAGACTGTTGTGTTTGGCTATTTGCAACTTCAGCAGTGGTAAAGTTGCTCCCACATTGTTTCTCACACAGTATGTGGTACATTTCTTTGACAGTCTTTTGCAGTGTGTCTACTTTCCCTTTAAGTGCCAATGCTTCATCCTCCGTCTCTTGGAGCTTCTGGTCCACAGAGCTTTTGATGTTCTGGAGGTCTTCTAACATACATCCATTCCATTTGATTAATGTGCTCCCTTGAATCCTTCACCCTAAAAGTGAAAAGATTTGTGGATCAAAAAGATTTTACAAATTTCCAAAGAAATATAACGTCTCTCTGCTCACCTCAAGTCAGATGGGTCACCGTTCTCCAACTGAGCCGTATGCAGTTTTTTAGAGGCTCTCTCATGATTAAAGCGGTCTTGTTCAGGTCGATGATGCATCTGTGTTAAATAAGGTTAAATAAATACTCAAGATAAACAAAAGTACTACTTTCCAAATGCAATATATGGCTAGTTAAACGTGTGGACCTTGTTGAGCTGCAATTCAGACATCTGTTGAAGACAATTATCCACTGCACTTTCCAACAGATCCTTTTGAGAAGAGTTTTGATGGGTTTTTACCATATTATCAATTGAAGGATTCAGACTGCAGAACACAGGCTGACTCAATGCTTGCTGGTGGGCTGAAAGAATGGTGGTATCTTCAGATGAGTCATCTAGCAAAAGATCAAGAAAAGTTCAACATATACACTGTGTATATACATATATATATA
>JBAMHX010000013.1:6634913-6647327 GCA_037177515.1 Pseudomugil tenellus
AAGAGTAAACAGTTTTGTTTACAGAAAGATACACCAGAGCATGGATGACTGAGATTTGTAACATTAAAGACGGTTTGGTTTTGTGTTTTATGCAAATGACTGCTCTCATACGTCTTTACAGGAAGAGGAAACTGACAGAGTGCTTCCTGGAACGTACCAGAGATGATCTTCTGTCCGATGTGGCTCGGGATCGGGCACTGCCGGCTCTCCCGATTGAACCACTTGTTGGTTGCAGAGTATTTCCGAACTGTAAGCCTGAAGGTCTGGGGCTGCCTGCCGTCTTTATGCATCCTGGTTTACAAAGTGATAGATTTTAAGATCAGACATTGTGATGTTAAAGATGGCACTGATAGAGTGAGTAATGAGTTGCTGAAAATATCTCTAACCTTTCCACCAGACTTCCCAGGAGCTCATGAATTTTTACTAAAGCTTCTGTGGTAGAAGACATTTTTTTGAAGGAGTCTTCATCACTTAGAGACTAAAACATTAACAGGATGCAAATGCAGTCAAAAATGTACGATTGAAACAAGATAATATTCAAAGTAGATCACAGAACTTTACTATTTCACATTTATAAAAGTCACGGAGGAAGCAACTTTATTACACTGCATTTAGGATTTATTAGATTGTCCCTGTCGCTTTAGTGGATACTTCATCTAGTTTTTTTTCCCATCTTAGATGTTCAAAGCAAACTTGCTGTTCCATAATTTCAGTATTAATACTAAACTATGACAAACCAAATGAGCTTATGCGAATAATTAACTCCAGCTATAAAGACCCCGAGTTAAAAAATCATCTTTCCAATGCTTTCACAGACAGATTAGATTAGGATTAGGAATACTGACATATCCTGAATGGCATCTGCATATTTATGAATTCAATCCAAAATAAAATGAAAGCACATAGTTTAATCATTTAAGGGTCTAAATGGTTTAATACTACTAACGCAGCTGGAACAGACTGACTTTTTTCCACTGTCTACATGTGTACATAGTTCTACACTAAAATTTTATTTCAGATCACACTGAATATCACCAAGTAAGGAGATGAAAGTTAAGGGATTCACTTCTAATACTGGTTGAATAAAAACTGACACAATTACCAGCCATCTTTGTGAGTGTGCATACTTGCAACCCATCATTAAATCATCTTGGAGATTTCTGAATGTTTAAAAAAAACCACTGTAAACAGCATCCAAACCTACATCACACATACCTGGAATTATTATCTCCAAAACGAATGTACACACACGTAGTTTCCTGACTGTGACAATACAACAGATGCCACAAAGCTCATTTGCTGTGAGCATGGATGGTTGCAAGTTTAAGAAGCCTACAGAGCCCATGTTTACCTGAGGGGCCCCAGTGGGAGTGACAGGTGAGTCATCAACACCAAGTGCCAGATTCTTCAAACGCTGAGCGCTGGAGGCTCCGAACTCTCTTACCAAGTCATTCAAAGGGAAGAGCTGCAGATCCTTCAGACTTACTATTTCCAGAGTCTGAAGTCTCTTTGCAGTTTGGTGGCCTATCCCTGAGACCAGACCACAACACAAAAACTCACCACGGTCAATGTTGGACACACATCTTTTCATTGCTGTTCACACACATTTAAAACATCTTACAAACATAAGAGAAGATATCTGTGCTTGATCTGCACAGAATCTACTCTTGTGTATACCTGGTACTTTTCGAAGGCTACTCAGGGAGCTCATGATGTCATTAACGTTCTCTGGTAGCAAAATGGTTTGCTGATTGGGTTTAAAGGTGCCTGAAACCAGTTTGGCCAGCAATTTGTTCATAGCAATGCCAGCACATCCAGTCAGGCCCAGTTTGTTGTGAATAGCTTCTCTCAACTCTGCTGCGATGTGTGATCCTAAAGCCAGTCTTGCATGATTGCCTGCTTTAACATCTGCACCTGCACAAGAAAAGTCAAACAAACGTATGTGTGGGTGTGAAAACATCTGCAAAAACGCTCAAAGGGTGCACTTTAAATAGGAAACTGAGAGTGCCATGCAAATAGCTTGAAAACATTTAGCATCATGGGTACTGTACAAGTCGTTTTTCAGTTTCCATGAGCCAGATGTGCAGCTACGTGAACCCGACTTACTAACGTCATTGTAGACATGCCCTTTAAATGAAATGCTGTCAGATTCCATTGTCTGAGCAAGCCTGCTTTCAACCATCTCTGTGACATCCACAAAGTTCTCATCAAATCCAAGCCTTTCTACTAGTGGACAGTGAGACATCAGCAGGTCTGGAGAGTGGAAAAGAAAAGGTAAACAAAGAAATTGATAACTGGAAAATGAATCCACTGCATAAAGCTTTTATCAACCATCACAGTATCATTTTGCACTTATTTGTGTTATAATGAGTATATAACGTAGGAGGAAAACACAATATTAACTTTAACAAAAAAACAAGGCATTGTTTTTGCATTACTTTGTATTTGAAACATATTTGGGTATGTTTATGTTAAAATGCTGACATTAAAGCCTTACATTCTTTATATTTTGGTTCTTTAAGCTTTAATTTGCTTTACTGTGGATAGAAAATCAGGAGAATTACCTATCTAACAGCAAACGGATGCACACACATCTGATTTTTAGTAGGTTTTAAGATGAAAGTTGCTATAAATACTTGAGGAATTCCTCTCTTGCAAACCTGTGACTTTATAAGACATTTCTCTGTAGTGTGTCAGGTCTTCTCCTTTAACCAACACCAGCTCAGGACATTTCTCCTTTGCATCAGTAACAGACATCAGCTTTGTGACGCCTCGCTCCCTTGCCACATAATTACATGTGACTATGATGTATTTCTGTTGAATACCTGAGGGTACAGAAATTACATAATGGACTCTAATATGAGCACAATATGTTGAACTTATCGTAATAAGTTGTAAGTTTACCTAAAGGGACATCTTGTAATGCTGGGTTTCTGATCATCTCCACCTGAGCATAGAAGCAGTCCAGGTCAAAATGCAGAATGACTCTGAGTGCAGGTGTTGATTTAGTGTTTGGTCCTGAAATGCACAGTTTAATTATAATAAATTAGACAGCTGCACATAAGCTAAATGAAAGCCAAAATTAAGTGTTTATGAGAGCTTTGATGTCACGCTTTTCATTTTACAGTTTACCAGGAACAGACGAGTCGGAGCTGACAGGAGTTGAATCCACGAAACTGCTCTTCCACTCGGTTTCATCTTCTCCCATATCATCTTCGCTGCTATCCATTTTAAAACGCAAAGCTTGCAGAGCTCGTTTATGTTATTACGCCAGAAAATGCCAGCCACTAAAGTTTTCACTGTTGTACTTCGTTTATTCACTGAAGTCCTGATTGAATTTAGTGCAACACTGCCCCCTACCGTTGTGGAGGAGTTTCTCATGACAAGCTAACTGTCACTCCAAGGGTTAAAAAAATAGTATCCCCATTCGTTTGCTGAATTGAAGGTAATCTAAATTAAATAAGTTTAAATCGTCTGGAAAATATATATTATAATACAGCATTATTTCAAAGCTTTTAATTGTCGTGCTTCTGCGCAGATCCTCTATATAAGAGGCTGACGTCATTTGAAGCTCATTTGGAGCCATCACCTGGCAGCGGTCATCTTCTAATCAGTCAGACTTACAGAGCTTCTGAAAGTTTGGGCTTTCCTAATGTTTCCCTCATCTGGACGTTTTGCTGAGATAAACTGTCCCTTCGAGCAATGTGGACGTTGTGAACGGCCTCATTGCTTATACAAACATGCTGCAAAATCGTGGAATACTTTTGGTGCCTTGTGTGAATCATCAATTGTGGACTTAACAGGTATGGTGGTCAGTTGTCCTAATGGTTTCACAAACCCTCAGGCTTGTCTGATTTAATTGTCAGATGCCTAGATGACACAGATGATATATGACAAATGTCCCAATTAACTAAAATGCTTAGTTAAGATTGCAATTAAGTTTGAAATTGCACGAAATACTGTTAGGGTTTCTTTAAAAATTGATTTATCCCTTTTTTTTCTGTATCAGAATGTTTAAAGGGTAACAGATTAACAAAATATTGTCAATATATCATTACAGTTAATAAAAACTTAATTGTTTTAATTGCAAATAAAGGAGAAGTGCACCTATAACCAAATCAATTTTTATATTTAATTTTTAAATGGTTTAATTTAGGAAGCTTTTTTTTTTATATATATTGGAGGATGGAGCTCAGTCAAGGACTGATTGCAAAAAGTGTACATTTTAAAGTATTTTAAATGTAATCAAAGCATTCAAACTTTGGAATGACTTATTTGGTAACTATTTTTATTTATTCTATTTTGTTTTTCTTTAAAATTATTACTAATAGGTAATCTTATTGGGTTGTCTTTAACTGTAAACAGGGAGCCATGATGGACCATATGCTGCGTGTGGAGGACCTGTGAATGATGGGACGTCAGGTGACTGCCTCCATGAGCTGGAACAAATTAACAAGGAGATTGAAACTGTAAGGCACCAGGTTGAACAGGAGCAAAGGCGTCTGTCCTGCTACCAGAATATACAAGCAGACAGCAGACACAATGTTCCCGTCTCAAAGCATGATACCAGTGGTTCTTATGGATTGCCTTTATTCACTGACCATAAGATCCAAGTGCGAACAACAAAGTATGTGGTTGACAACACAAAACCAAGGACTGATTTAGAGTATGACCCTCTGTCCAACTTTTCTGCTGCTTTGCGGTCCTACAGGTCTACGAGCACAGAGAAAGTAAAAAATCAACAGCAGCTGAAGAAATCAAGCCTTTCACATTTGAATGAAATGGAGCCAGACATTTATCAGGCCCCGGTTGCCAGATCTCCATCTCCAGAGCTACTTGATGACTCTAATGAAGACAGTGTCCTCATTATTGATGTGCCTTTGTCACCAGAAGAAATGACCAGTGAAGTTCAAAGACCAATTGTTTCTTTAGCAGGTACATCACGCCAGTATTTGGTAGAGGTGGAGAAAGGCAAAACTTTGTGCGATTTACCAGATTCTACTTCACAGAAACTTGGAACTGGTCATATGCTCGGTTTGACCTCTTCATCGGGTTCCAGGGAGATAAATTGTGAAGATAAAAATGATAAACATCTACCTACATTTGACTGTGGCAAAGAGCATGAACAGGCACCTGTTAATGAAAGTATATTTGATTTAAAGGAACAAAGCTATCAAAGTGATCTATCTGCTCCTTTTGAGAAAGTAAATTTGCTTCATCCTCCAAAGAGTTCTGTTTCTTATAAAGCTCCACCTGCTTGTTCACCACCCATGCAACACATTAAGCAAGTCCTGACCCAGCAGCCACCCCCAAGCAGGGTGCATGGCCACAAATCTCCTGTGCAAAGTGTGCAATCATATGAGCAAAACAGCCAGAAAATGTCAAGAGAAGGGCTATTACAGAAGCATGGGACTGCTACCATAAACCATGTGCCATGCCAGGAGCAACCTGACCCCCCACCAGGCAACAGCCCCTTTTCAACTCATGTTTCATCTGTTAAACCTCATTTCAGTAACGGAGCTGATCCTTCTCAACCCAATGAGCAGCTTCTTAACGAGAATCAACCTGTTATCATAATCAACTCCAGCTCTGAAGATGAGGAGGAGGAGAAAGGGCTCAACTATTCAGATATAGACCTGTCAGACAGTGACCCGATGGAAGAATGTTACCGGATCTTCATGGAGGCGAACCAGAAGGATGCAGAAAAGGAGGAACGTCCTAATGAATCTGTAAGGATGCTATAGACACATTCTTTTAGTAGTTAAAATCTGCTTGATCACTTTGACTCTTCTTATTTTAGGAAGGGGCTAATGTGGTTGTTGGGAAGCCGGAAGTAGATGTCAAACTTCAAGCTTTACCAAAGAAAAGAGTAGCCCATGAAGCCAAACACATAGAGGTACATGCCTTATAGACATTACTCATTGTTCTGTTGTAACGGCACCAATACCACATGTGTATTTTAAGCTCTTACTACTTTTTTTTTTTTTTTTTTTTTTTTTTTTTTTAAAATGCAGTCATTGGCTAAAAGAAGACCCCAGCCACAAATTTTGGTCCCACTCCAAGAGCCAGTGGTTTCAAAATCCGTCTCTAATCCCACTATGACATCTAAGATGCAGCAGGTACAACAGAAAGCTTCTATGCTGACTGCCTCAGTTAAGGCTAGTCAGGCTGTAGTTTCATCCACCAATCAGAAGAAACCAGAACTTCAGAGCACACTTTCTCCATTGACTCAAATCCCAGTAAACCTGCAGCCTGCTCCTGTGCAAAACGGTAAGCTTCTAAAGGTTGTAGAGGATGTGGTTGGGGTAATATTTGTAGTGTTCTATGAATGTAAATTTAAAACCAACTTTATCTGCAGATCAAACTATTTTTCTATATTAGAGTAACTCAAAATAAAATATATTCTAGTTGCTTTGGCTGAGTTGATTTGAATGTTCTTATACTTCCACAGCTTATTTGAACTACATACCTTTGGGGACTGCAGTAATTGAAGTGGGCAACAACTTGCACTTGATCCTTCCACAGAGTGGATTCCCTCCACCTGTCGCCTCCACTTCCACTCCTGTTACTCCAGTGCTAACCCCAGTGGGTCAAGTGCATCCAAGTGCTGTTACTGTCAAACAGGGTTACCACATACCTACCATTACCCCCCTGCCAAGATACCGCTTAACAGCACCTGTACTTATTGCTCCTCCGGTGCGTAGGCCTGCACTGAACTCTGCATCTTTACAGTCGACGGCTGCTTCTCCGGCTCCACAAGCTGCCGTCCAGGCAGCTGTTAAGGTAGAGAGCATGAATAGTGTTTCTAGAGTTTACCTGAAACAAGTTGGGATATGTTTTTACTCCCTGCGATATTAATGGCAATGTCTTCCAGCCAGTGTCTGCCAAGCGTAGGCTGAGGCAGCAGTGTGAGGCTGTAAAAGACAAAGTTCCCCATGATGTTCGCCAGCGTTATGTGAACATGTTCACAGAGGAGTTCCTCAAAACAACGTCTAATGTTAATGAGGCATTTGAGAAGGTGAGCATATCTAAACGTCGTCCTCACCGTCAAGCCTCACACAATTGTTTTTCCATGATTATTTTTTTTTTTGTTTATATAGGCCCTTGCTGAAGAGAAGACTGTATACAATCGCAGTGTGAACAAGCTTAAATATCTGAGTGTTGCAGTGAATGCACTCAAGAAACTGAAGAACCAAAGTGCTGCAGCAGCTAAGCGTGAGAATCTCTCAGTCACAAAAGAAACGGAACCCATGCTCTTCATGAAAGTGTATCATGATTCACCACAGCTTTTCATTAGATCTCACTTATTTACTTTTTTCTTCCTGGAGCAGATGACAAACAAGTCGACAGCCAGAAATCAAAGGGCAATATACCTCTCGATCCCCTAAAAATGAAAGGAAATGGTAAGTAGTTGTTTTTCTTTAGGGTCCACTCTCCCCTGAATCCCAGTCTTTTGGTGTGTCCCAATTATTTTCTTTTTCTTCAACAGACGAGGTGGCATTGTATGAAATCTTGCAGGACTATGTTTTGTCTGATGAAAAAATGATTGAAAACAACTTTCCTGTCGCGCACCCAGAAAAACGTGGTTCTGCTGTCCTTTTCACAGATAAGAAAATGAATACAGACTGTAAGCAGTAGCATCATTCTCTGCAGTTCCCCTGTTTGCTCAGTAGAGGGCACATCAGACTGTTTTGTTTGCATTGAGTTTTCTGTGTTGGTAATAACAGCCCTGAAAAGGATCTGCTGTCGATGTGGCGCTACATATTCTGTAAGCCCAACAGGCAAACACATCCGGAAGGAAGAGTGCAATTACCATTATGGGAAAGGAGTTGAGAAAAAAGGTTGGTAGCTGACTGACCATTTTTATCATTACCCTATTTTGTCTATTAAATATTTTTGCTTTGCTTACCTTTTTTTAGCTTTGATATAGTCATCACTATCACTGGATACCTTAGGAACACTAATACTAATGGTTTAAACAATGTATGTAGAATGAGCAGATTTAAGCAATAAACATGTCTTGAAACCCTGCAGTACCAGGTGGTGTGGAGACCCGCTACAGCTGTTGTCAGGGAGTTATGGGAGCGCCTGGCTGTCAGGTGTTTAAGGTAAAAGATGTTGCGCTGAGGAAATTCTCCGCTTTGTGTTGCCTACGGCATGAAAAGGGATTTTACAAATAAATTTTGACTTTAACCTGCTTGTATATGGATCAGTAGTGTTTTTTTTTTAAAATATCTTCTCATTTTGGCCAGTTGCATGTCCATGATTCTCTCAATCTGGATGGGTTTGTGTCTACTGCCGCCAGACATCCATCAGACAAAAGCTGCCCTGGTGTTTACTCCCTGGCTTGTGAAATGGTGACGTCTGATTGCCAGTTCTGAGGATAGATTGATATAAAAGTTTTTTTTTAATTATGCATGGTGTTTGCTTTCTCCTCAGTGTTATACCATACATGGTCTGGAGGTTTCCAGAGTGACTGTAGTCAACTGTAGTGTTCAAGTCATCTACGACACTTTTGTCAGACCAGATAATGAGGTTATCGACTATAACACCAGGTTATATAATTGCCATTTTGCCTTTAAAAAAAAAAAAAAAAAAACTTTGACAAAACAGTTTTGTTACATTTCTTGTATTTTTGTAGGTTTTCAGGAGTGAGTGAAGAGGATGTGAAGGGTGACCATACCTCTCTCAAAGAGGTTCAACAAATCTTGCTGAGTTTCATCAGCGCTGACACTATTCTTATCGGACATGGCCTGGAAACAGATCTCTGTTTGCTGAAGGTGACCACTCTAAGCTTCTCTTTTTATTGTTCATTTTTTTTCTTTTACAATTGGTGATTTTGGAGTCCTTGGTTATTAAAAGATGAATAGTGTTCACTTACCAGGTATACAGTAAAACATCACTTACATGAACAAAATGCTCTGCCAAATCTGCAAACCTTTTTTCTTGTAATTTCCTTGTCATTTAACTAATCTGAATTTAATTTTTATTTTATAAACACCTCTTCTGTTTATAAATGTAATCCACCATATTCCCTGAAGCATTTGAGAACATGATCTAAAATGGGCTGTCTAAAGTCCTGACTCAGTGGCCACTGTTCTGCATGTGTGTAACCCTGCTCCAACGCACCTGGCTTCCATTGAATGGATTCAGGAGCCAATGAAGTTCTACACTGACTGATTATTTGACGTGTGTTGGAGCAGGGATGCATGAAAAACTTGCAGGATTGTAGCCCTCGACGTGTGGAGCTGGACACTCCTGATCTATAATATTGTGCAGTTTTGGTAATGGGTAATCCTATTTTTAATAGATCTGAGTATCTAATAAACAGGCAACCACAAAGTACAGTAAAGATTCCATCTTTACTTTATTTACTATTGCAACATGGGGTCTATCTTAAAAAAATTGAACTGAACAAAATTTCCAGGGTTCAGTCTGTTTTTAATCTCAACTTAAAAAGATGTGCATATATGATACATATCTCTATATATATATATATCTATATCCATATAGATATAGAGATAGAGATGAGATGGAGAGAGAGAGATATATAGTTCCTTCAATGGTTTCTGTACATTCACAATAGATCTCTTTCATTCAGGTGTGTTGGATATGGGTCACATCTGAAAGTTGCAGGATGGTAGATCTAGGACTGGACATGAGTAGCCCTGCGCTAAATTATGTGTGTCAAACAAAAATGCTAATGTCCAGGTATTTTTCCTGCTTTAACAGAACTGATTAATGGGTCATTGTGAAGAAGCTGACAAGCTGTTGCATCCATTTAATTTGAATCAGGTGTGTTACAGCAGAGAAACAAACTATAGGTTTGTGGCCACGATGACCAACATTTGACATGCCTGGGCTGAAGCATGAATAAATTCACTGTAAGATCTGGAAGACTGCAGTGTGTGTAATGTCCTTTTTTTTTTTTTAATTCAAATGTGATTGTCATAAATTACTTTGCACTGCCTGGTTTCAACCTGATGGAATCAAATTTTCACACCCAGGTGGTAAATACTTCTAATGTTGGGAGTTTGAGCTGTAAAAATAGCACCAGTTATCTTCCTATTTAATGTAGTTGCTTCATGGAAAGGTGGTGGATACATCAGTGGTCTTCCCCCATCGTCTGGGCCCACCACACAAGCTGAGCCTCAACAACCTCACATCCGACTACCTCAGGAGAATCATCCAAGAAAGTGGTGGGTTACCACCAGTACAAGTTGCCCATCTTACTTTAAATTGACCACACAAATCTTAATCATACAAAAAGGATTTATTTAGAACAAATAAACACAATTCTGAGGATGTTGACTAAACGTATCTGTACAAAGCTGTATGTGTGATATCAATATAATATTGTTTCTCCCAGTTTGTGGCCATGATACTGCAGAGGATGCAGCAGCCTGCATGGAGCTAATGCTATGGAAGCTCAAAGAAGATGGAAAACTGAAGAAGTGAGGAAGAAAAAGTCATTGTAAGCTTACTGTATATGAAAGAAAGGTGTTGCTCATATTTGAATGCTCTTCTGGTGTGACGTTTCTTTATCTCTGTTTACATTTTTTTTTCCTTTTTTGTCGCAAAATGTGTTACCAGGCTGTTAAGAGTTTGATTTATAGTCCACTTTTTCATGTCTGAATTATCCGATCCATCATATGAGCAATTTCCAAGTAAAGGCATAAAATGAACTGTGTATATGCTTTTTTTTTCATTCACAACAGCCAATAAGAATTCACAATATAATGACAAAGTGGTCTCAGGTGTAGATGAGCAGAAAAGCATAGCTGTTGGAAGTTAAGGTAATTGCATGGAGGGAAATAAAAATGACATTTGTGACTAGTTAACGCAACACTACAATGAGTGCATTGACAACCGCGCTGGTCACAGACACCTCACGTTTATTACTCAGCCTTTTTCTTTATCCTTCTGCTGCTGCAGCATTTAGAGAAGCAGAAACTGCAGGTCTTGATGAGGATGAATATGAGAAACAGAACAATGGACAGGAGGAAGCTTAGAACATCCAGGCTGTGATACTGGTACCAGGTGAGCTCATGAGCTTGGACTCTCAAGTGCTTTGCTCCTTTGTTTCTCATGGTGAACTCGATCCAGAATATCGCCTCATACAGAGGATTCATGGGTCTGTCATGGTGGATTTCGGACAGCCGCATAACATTTTCTTTGTACCTGTATATGAAAAACAAAATGGAACTAACTCTTGTATTGCTCTTTTCTATTTTAGCTTTAAAAAAAGTAGGGGAAACTAAGGGTTCTGTTTTAAAACAACCTAACGTTAAATCTTTTCTTTGGCTCTGCAGTCTTACTGTAACTACGGATACTGGAGGTATTGTACTCTTATGTGGCACCTATCAGGTCCCTTTTATGAAACTTATTAGTTTTGTCCACATGCTTTAGATCAAGCAGAAGTACAAGTAAATAATTCTCTTTTAAGCATTAAACAAAGCTAAGTTGGTTAAAGATGAACTTACGATTTGTCATTGATAACAGTGTTGATTGCGTCTCTGAGGTCCTCTGCTGTCATGAAGTTCAGGTTCAGAATGACTGCAGCTCCTTTAGCTTTCACATGCACCATGTTGTCTGGCTGGTCAGCAAACATGGGGATGCCCACCATGGGAACTCCATGGTAGATGGCCTCATAAATGCCGTTTGTGCCCCCATGAGTGATGAAAGCTCTTGTCTTAGGATGACCTGATAAGACAAAAGTTATCAGACATGTATGGTTTATTTGAAAGTTCAAGCTATGGAGGAAGGTCAGATTGGTTTGAAGCTTACTAGAAAACTGAAACTAGAAACACTCAGAGACCCCCACCAAGCCATAGAAAACCTCAAAGCAGAATAGCCCACCCAGTTACTAACCCCATGCTAACAGTGTGATGTATCCTTCAAGCTAATGTCATATAGTTTTATCAATTGGATGCAGATCTTATAGAAATCCTAACTCTGGACAAATACACTTTGACACCAAGATGAAGCAAATGTCTATAATGATCATAAAGTTACTGAAGAAATGTGAATTTTCTCTAGAGATACCTTGTCATCTTGCATATTTTTCAATATTGTGGGGATTATCTGTTGAGTTATGTCAGTTCCACAGTCCATTTTTTTATTTAATTCCCAACTTACTTACCCAGTAAGTCATTCTGAGGGATCCAGTTAGAAATTCTGGTGTTGGGACCCAGAGTGTCTGGTTTCTCCCCACTGTATCTCCACAGTACCTGCAGAAAAATAATTTTACAGAGAATGTTAATTTCTAAATTACATACCACATACATTTGGAGGCGTTTTTCTGACCTTCTGAGGAATCTGGGCGAGAGCTGAAGCGATCATGTTGGCCTTTTCTATGGTCATGTTCTTGATCATGGATCCCAAAGAGAAAACCACAATACCAGCATCTCCAGA
>JBAMHX010000013.1:6649415-6669136 GCA_037177515.1 Pseudomugil tenellus
GGTCTGCAGTGGATCCCACCAACAAATTTAAAGTTGGGGAGTAAAGGACGAGGGAAATCAAAATCCCAGTAGGTCCGTAATAACCAGATGTCAGCTCTGCCCATCATCTCACAGGCACTAGTGGGAGTTCCTGTCACAATGCACAATATAAATATATAATAAATATATAATAATCTAAGTCATCATTTGACAGTTTTTTGATAAAACTATTTTATTGAAAAGATTTTGTTGAGTTTCTCACCTTTAAATTCAGTGTAATATTCATCTAATGGTTTCCAAAAAACATGGTCAATTACTCTGTCCTGCAGAGCATAGAAAAGAAAGTTCCATACTCGCTCTGAGAAGTCCATCTTGTCTGTAAGTTTGCTCATAGCTCCAGGGACAAAGGAAGGAGGAGCCGGTAACTGACCACACAACCTCTCTCTGTTATGAACTGGGGTAAAACGCAAGGAGAAAATAATTGGGATTCCCAAAATATCTGCAGTTAAATCACTGCCGGAGAGGAGAGGATCAGCCAGGAGGAGGTCATAGTTTCCATCTTTCAGCTTCTTCATGACAGTTTCAGATTTTACTAGTCCATCCAAAATCTTAAGGGTTTTTTTTATTTCAGTTTGAATAAAATTCATGAATTTGATATAAATCTGGAAGTAGCTCATGTGATCCATCTCGTATATAGAAAAGTGTAAAAAATCCTGAACTGACTTTTGAATGTCCTCCTGGGAGACAGAGACATTAAAATGCTCGTAGGTAAATCGTGATGGTTCACTGCTGTTCATGGACACTGAAGCGCTCGGGATCAGAACCGTCACCTGGTGTCCCCTGTCGACCAGTGCTTCCAGCAGCGGCTTCATGTTAATCCAATGGCTGGCCTCAGTGTACCACACCAAAATGTTCCCTCCATTTGCTCTCGGCACGCAGAGCACCAGCAGGACAAAAACAGGGAGTCGCGCCTCCATGTAGCTGTTTGTTTCTGGAATCCTTCTTTCTTTTTCCTTTTTAAAGAGGCACACCTTCAAAGATACTTATTAACCAAATGATCTCTGACTTACTCCTCTTCGTACTGAACACATAAAGACGTCACCTCACAGATGTAGCAAAGGTAAAGGTTATGGCTTAATATTAGCTAAATGTCAACATCAACAGACCTCCGATTCATTTGCTGTTTTGAGTTTTAGTATCATTAAGTAATAATTTTAGCCTTATGGGCTTCAACATTGTTGCACAATCTAAAGATTACTCAGACTTTCTCTTTATTGTCTTGCTGCTGCAGCACTTAGGGAAGCAGAAACTGCAGGTCTTGATGAAGATGAATATGAGGAACAGAAGGATGGACAGGAGGTTAGAACATCCACACTGTGATATTGGTACCAGGTGAGCTCATGAGCTTGGATTCTCAAGTGCTTTGCTCCTTTGTTTCTCATGGTGAACTCGATCCAGAATATCGCCTCATCCAGAGGATTCAGGGTCCTTTGTTTCTGTATATGAGGAAGAAAAAGTAAAACTTTGCACAGTTCTATCAGTTTTCAGCTTTCCAGAAGTCAGACTATCTAAAGGAATACACGCGTTTCATTGTTCTGTTATTTAAAATTTAACTTGCCATAAAATAAAGCAATATGTTTTGAAGGTTTAGTCTTTGCTTTGGTTTTGCAAGCTGTGATCTTTAAATTGTGGTAGTAAATGTAATTTTATATGGCTGTTCAGGCTGTGATACAGGAACCTGGTGACCTTCATTTTCTGTGACCTCTTAAAGCAGGTTAAAAGTAAATGTTTACGTGTCCTTTTATGCATGGTAAAGGCTAAGCCCTATGTGCAGACAAAATGTGTTTTGTCATTGATAACAGTGTTTATTGCAATTCTGAGGTCATCTGCTGTCATGAAGTTTAGATCCACAAAAACTGCTGCTGCTTTAGCTTTCATATGGACCATGTTGTCTGGCTGGTCAGCAAACATGGGGATGCCCACCATGGGAACTCTGTGGTAGATGGCCTCATAAATCCGTTTGTGCCCCCATGAGTGATAAAAGCTCTTGTCTTCGGGTGACCTGATAAGACTTATCAGACATGAATTGTTCTATTTACAAGTTGACATTTGAACTAAATTCTGTTAATTCCAGGTAGGACAACATTTGATGTAATATTTGGGTAATTTTTTTCTGTATTTTATCTGAAACTATAAAGTGAAACCTGATTAGAACAGATTTAATCAAAAATCTATATTTTAGAAAAGAGATTCACAGTTACAAGTAATGAATATACAAGAATGTAATGTTTCATATTTTTGAGTAGTTTCATCTTACTTTAAAGTACTGTATAACTTTACTCAAGCAGGTGGTCATTCGGAAGATCCGCTCATGAGTTCTGATGTGGGTTTTCTTCAACAAATATTTACAGGTTAGACCAAGGCATTAATTTTTTTGAGACAATCAACTTGGACATGAAACATGTTGAAAGCAACACACTTGGGGGCATTATTTATTTGTAAAAGGCCTTTCTATTTATTCATTTATTTTCCATGCTGCTTACTCTAATTCAGGTTCATGGGAAGCTGGAACTTATCCCAGCAGGCGGGAGGCAGGGTGCACCCTGGACAGGTCACCAGCTCATTGCAGGGCAACACAGGGAGACCAACAACAAGTCACACTCACATTCATGCTCAAAGGGACAAATTTAGAGTGACTATTTAACCTGACATGAATGTCTTTGGTTGGTGGGAGGAAACAGGAATACCCGGAGAGAGCCCATGCATACATCGGGAGATCATGCAAACTCTAAAGAAAAGCCATTTGATGCCACTTTGCTAACGCCTACATCAGACCTCAAAGTCTTTGCAGTAATTCTACATTTTTATCTGAATGAAATGATAATCATCAAACAGATGTTCTGATATCTCAGACCTTGCAACAAGCAATGTGTTGCAATAAACAACAAGCTATCTTGGAAACTGTTAAATAAAGCTAGCAAAAGAATAAGCTGGATTTATTTAACAGTTTATGGCCTGAAAGTCCAATGACACTGAACACCACTGGCCTTTATTTTACCCAGGTACACAAATATATGGCACAGCCCCACAAAAGGAAAGAAGACATAAGTGCATCTGCAATATAAAATGCAATTAAAATAGTAGTGTGGAAATCCAAATGATCAATTCAGTAAATTATTTACACCCACATCCATAAAAGTTGTGATTCAGCTTCATTTACCTTTTGCGGAATCAGAGTGAAGCTGTTGTAATGTTTAACATTAATTAACATTAATTAAGAGCAAGGTAATTATGTTAACACATGAAATTCCTCTACACTGTCATGTTAGCTTTTTCTGTGGTCATGTTCATGGATCCTAGAAAGAAAACCAAAATGCTGGCATCCAGAGGAGGAGATCTTAGTTTCTTTCTTTCAGCTCATTTCACCTTTCCATCCAAAATCCTAAAGAATTGCCCAAAGTCAGTTGTCAGCTGTCCATGAAGTTTATATAAAACAGAAAGTAGTTTATTTGATCCATCTCATAAATGTAGAAAAAAAAAACATAGAATCTCATCACAGGTGGAAATGTTGTAAAGTTACCAAATTGTGTCTTTATAATTACCTTTACATTTATATTTTCAAGCCAGGAGGCATTGAAATGCAGACTTATAACAGGTGCGGAGCTAGACGGGTGGCCAGGGTGGTACTGAACAACTCTGAAATGTGACTGGCACCTCAGATGCCACCTTGGGTACCTGACAGGACAACACAAGTACAGCATAGAACACAAGTACAAAACAGAACACAAGTACAAAACAGAACACAAGTGCTCTTACATCAGTTTACAACACATTTTCATTAGTCATTGTCTAAAATATTTCAACTTGGCTGCACATTTCAAGAAAATATTTTATTGCTGTGCAACAAATATTAAACGTATCAATATTATGTAAGGTTATAAACCTGATGTTAACATGAACTACATAGCAGTGATAATCTAGTTCTACTAGAGCACTTGTTTAGTTTTTAGATAAAATGTCAAACCTTCTCATATTTAGTTACCAGAGAATGTATTTCGCAACTACACATTAATTCACTTGATCAAAATTAGACCTCCCCCTGTGGTCACCTCATATATAAGTCCACATTACACACATTTAAGACTTCATAAAGAACATCTGAAATGATGGTCCATGGTGAGAATGGTAAACTTAGATTTTGCATAGTCTAAAAATAGGATGTTTAAACTACCAACATGCAGTTTAACATGACCTGTTGTAACGATGCTGGCAACTGTAGAAATGTGCAGCTGATTTCAAAGACCGCTCAGACTTAGAGGTTTGCTCTTGGTGAAAATTCAGGAGGCGGGGGCTGTGGTCCATGTTTTTTTGGAGCGGGTGTTTTACGGAAATGTCACCTCTGATTGTTTGGGTGTCTAAGTCTTAACTCTGGGCACTTTGTCCCCCTCATTAACATTGTAGATTCCTTTTGACGCTGGATTCAGGAGCGTCTGGAAAAACAATAAGCATTTGAATATTGGATTCAATGCCCTGTTGATGGAGTCAGTGGCCTTTCACGGCGTGCATGTGCAGTTTTCATCCTTAGACCTCCCCTGGTGATGCACAAGATGAAAGAGAGGAGGTAAAAATAAAAACATCTGATTGATGCAGAATAATTGAGTGTCTAACTGAATTTTGATTTTATTTTCTGGGGTGTTAACCCTTCACTGTTTCCTTTTTACATTCCTGCTGCTTCCTCTTCTTCCTTGTTCTGTCTTTCCACCATGGGGTGAGGGTTACAGCGTTTTGCCTTTTGAAGTAGACATTTGCATAATCAGATTAGTATGTGTGATTGTCAGTGGGCTCCCCCATCAGAGGGTGCTCCAGAGGAGAGAGGGTGCTGTCCAGCTCAACAATGGAGACGTCCCCTCCTCTCTCACCATCCTACCAGCTCTGCACCTGCATCCCAAGCACCAGTGCGGCAGGTCGACCGCTACAGCAGCCCTCGCTTGGACTTGCAGCCGCAGAAGGGTGAAAGAGCACGTGAGGAGGGCGAAAGAGGAGGAGGCACAAGCGTGATGGGAGTAGGAGGGCAGGGGTTGAGCTGAGATATTTAAACATGCAGGGTGTGAATTGGCTTTAAGGGGATAAAGAGCTCAGGGCCTATCGGTTGGCACCCAACTCCAGAAATTCTTTTTCATGGGTGTCTCAGCCGGGAGAGCGAGGGGCTGCCTGCACTGATCTGGCCCATTGTGATAACGGATTCAGACAGTGTGCTAGACACCGATAAGGAAATGTGCTCTCAATAGACGATTATCCACATGCTTGGGAGAGAATAGTCAATCAGGAAAATACACTTAGTAGAAGGAATGAGAAGCATACAGATTTGTTATTTTCATTGCAGGTTTTTATTATCCTTCTAGAAACCTTATGTCTGAGTAATGCTCGTACCTTATTGGGTGGTATCTGTAAATAAGGTGTATCAGCAAAACGCATTTCACAGTCTGACAGCAGGAACACAGAAGCTGTCACATACTTTTCCATCCCATTTAAATTTTCCATTAAGGAGTCGGAATTCTCAAAATACAAGTGTGCAGATTTTAATATGTGCCAAGAAGTAAAGATATTATTAACAAGTTGTTTTTATATGTTTGCCATGAAATTGTTTAATTCGGCATGAAATTGCACAAGAGGTAAATGCCTCCCAAAATTCTGCTGGGGGAGGTTTATCACTCGTTCCATGCAATATGGTTGTATTTGCTATAACTTTCAGGATCACAAAGAGTCACCTGTCACTTGCCACAGACCTCCCATCAGTGTGTCCAGCTGCCCTCTGCTCCGTTTACACACCATTAGCCGGAGTTTAAGAGCCCAAGTGAAAGCGCCCAAAACCAACTCACTGTTTACTCTTCAGCTCAGTTTGATGCAGCCTTCAGCCTGAAAATGGGACTCCTTTTCCACAGTCACAATGAGCATTCAAACGTCTGACCTCAGTTTAAATAGTTGCAATGGGTGCCTGCAAGGCTGCTTTTATCTCAAATGCAGTTTTTTTTAAACAAATGAAGCACAAACAGCAAGATGCTAAATATTGTTGCAATATGAAATATTAACAAGAAATATTAAATTAAATTAAATGTTTGCCTTAGAAAAGTCCATCTGCATGTTGGTCAACTGGACATGCTTTGACTCCAGAGTGGCCTTTGACCTCAGGGGTTGCAAGTTAAGGGTTCACACTGATCACGTCTCTCTCGGACCCTCTGGTCAGTGCAGAGAGAGCATAGGTCAACTTTGTGTCCAAATGAGCATCATAGGGCTGCTGACAACAAACATTCTGGGCTTGTTGAGTTTGAACAAAGCACTTTTAGCTCTGCTCTTAACTTTGCTTATCAGTTTTGTCTTGGTGTGACAGGATTTTATCCTGCAGCCTGCAGGAGAATTTTTCATTTGTTTCCCATCACAAGTATTTTAACATAATACACGACATTAAGCAAATTATTAATTTAAAGTCACAATACAATAATAAATCAGTGGACAGAACACTGACATTGCACATTAACAGAAGTATTTCATGGTGTTTTTTGTCACAGATCTTGTTTACAGTAAAATTTTTTTCCTGACACATTATAGTCAATGGTTGTAGCAGCCGACCACTAACTGAATCACGGAGATGAATTTGTTCCTGCTGCATAGGACAACCTGAATCCAATGAGTGGTTTATTTATCCACTGTGTCTTTTTCTCCATATTTTAGTTTGCAGTCTTTTCAAAGCCCTTCTCCAGTAGTGAAATTGTGCCAACCAGTCAAGACAAACAGGAATCTCCACTTTTTTCTTGACCTATTTTGTTTTTTATTTTTGTTTATATATATATATATATATTCTTCATAAAATGGGGAAGTGTTTACACTTTATTTTTAATACTACCAGGAAATTATCCTCCATCAGATTTTTTTTTTCCTATTCCCAGGCCTTTAAAAGTACCATCCACAAATTGTTTTTTTTTTTTTTTACTTTGTGTAGTTTTTCTTGTGACCTACTTGCTAATATTTAATTACAAGAAAAATTTGACCACTGACATGTTAGAGCATTTTCTTGAACGGAAACACTATTCATTTACAATATGAATATTTAAATGTTATTTAATGGTCTTGGTCAACACTACAGGCAATAGTGTTTCAGTCGTCAGTGCTTCAGACATTCAGGAAACCTAATAAAACAAAATAATCATTACATCATGCAATCAGACTGGGAGGTCTTCGAATATTCTACATATTTGTTTTTGTACTGTAAAGATTTGAGCAAAAAAAAAAAAAGTCAGTTGTCAAATTATTTATTGAATAAATAGATAAAATAAATAACATACTATGTATTCACATACAGACCAAAATAACTTAGAAAAGAGGTATAAGAGGATTATTAACACGTATCACAGAAGACAATCTTTGGCTATATGACATGCGTATTTTACAAGAAATGAAAACAGTGAAAAAAAAATCCTTTTAAATTATTACTGAGAGAAGATTGTCAATTTTGCAAAATTGTTTAGCCAAATCAAAAACATGTTTAGCTGTGTAAGAGCTGGAAAAAACAGGCAAAGACTTAGAGCTGATTCTTCTCAAGTCACATAACCTTGACAGCAGGAAAAAGAAAGGTCAGATTAGTCTTCTTGAGGGGGAAAAAGCAGCATGTCGATTGAAAAGAAAAAAAAGTGCCCTTGGCTATTTTGAGACGATTACAGTCAAAAGAATTGGCTGAGCCATTATCTTTTCAAATGCCTTCCTCAATCTATTACTTGAAATGAGAAATTCCTTAATCCCTTCCACTTTCCTCATTGGCAAAACACCCCTTCATTGCAGAACTAAATTAGTTCCAGGCGGACCAGCAACAGGCAACATTAACATGGAGAAATGAACGGTAAGCGGTACATCCAGGGTTTACAGTTCCATGCAGAACACAAATGAGATTTTAGCTGCAAACCGAGTTTGTGACCTCTTTATCAGTCATGTCTGGGTCCAAACAACAAAAAACAAACAAACAAACAAAACACACACAATGTTGTGCACTACAACATGAGTCACAATGCAGCAGATCACTTCTTAGATCCACAAAAAGGGTCTGAAAGTCTCTTCCTTTACATTCAGGACTGTGCTTCTACCAGGCCTCTGAGCTGTCACAGCTGGATCCAGGTGACGGAGCTTCTGTGTCACTCGTCATGGTCCAGGGGTGTGGCGGGGAGTGCAGCTGCTCCATGTTTCCTCTGAGGAAGGTGAGCAGAGCGGCGGGGGAGTGGCTGGCCGGCTGGCCGCTCTGACTCTCCAGCAGCTGCACCAGGAAGTTGATGTAGCGCATGGCCAGGCGCAGGATCTCATTCTTGCTTAACTTCTTCTCTGGCGGATGGGTGGGGATGAGCTTGCGGAGTTCTGCGAAGGCGGTGTTGACGTTATGCTGGCGCCAGCGCTCCCTTGTGTTGGTAAACACCTTCCTGGTCATGGTGCTGAGCACATTAACAGAAATAGTAAATGCAAGTTATTGTGGGCCCAGTTTTAAAACTTATATCTGGAAATGTCTTTATTCTTGATTTTTTTGTTGGTGTTCACAATTTTTTTGAGATATATTTTTTTCAACTGAAGAATGTATTAGAATTCATTCTAATTTTTGTGTTACTTGCTTTATGGTGACGCATCATTTCTCAACAATGTGCAGCAGATGAGCAGTAAATGTTTTACAAAATATTTACAAAAGATTTTTAATTGAACTGGATTTTTAGTAATTGGATTTTATTAATACATTTACTGCAAAATTATGACTCATCAAAATTAGCCATAACTAGCTAAATATTACCAAATAAAAATATTTTTGAATATGTGACTTTCTGATAATTTTTCCATTACTGAAAATCATATTCAAGTCTTTTCTTTAAATAATTTGCATAAAATAATTTGATTTTGCACAAAGCTGCAAGTCAAAAGAACACAATGTCTCATTTTATATTATTTTTTTAAACATGTATTTAATTATAATCAGAAGGGGAAACATTGCGGTCTCCAAGGAGAAAATCTCTTCAGTACAAAACGATCGTCTCACCTGTACGTATGTAGAAATGTGCAGAAATCTGAGGCAGAGCTGTTATCCACAGGTCATCTATGTCACCGAGTCTTGCGTGAATGTCTCAGTTGAGTCTTCTCATGCTCACTTAGATCCTAATGAGCGAGTGGGAAGGTGTCAGACAGGGAGGGACGGGGAACTGAGAGAGAAGAGGGGTGAGAATGCTGCATGCTCGCATCACATTTTATAGCAGGGTGAGCCCTATTGTGTGACGTGTCCTGTCGTGGAGGCTGTGTTCATTGTGCGCGGTTGGTGCGATTGTTGCAATGCACACCCCCTCTGTCCTGTCATCCCAAACAAATGGATGGTAATTAACGATGACGGTTGCCATAAGTCATCCCTTTAGATCATTTTTTGTATGTGTTTTTTCTCAACATTTAAAAAGATCTTTTCCTTTTTTAGTATTTTTTTTAATGATTTAACAGCTTTTTAAGCGACAATTTGTGCTGCTTTTATGATTCATTGCTCATTTAATCCGTAGAGGTTTCCATTAAAGGTGACAAATTCCTATTGAAATGAAACTGAGATGTTTGTCTCTGATCCTTCTCTCACTGCTGTGGACACTTATTCCTTTCTGGTTTTCTGACATTAGGCATGGACAACCCACCACCCTCCACCCGGAATAAGACCTTGATATCCCTGCTTCTCTGCTTTTGAATTCAGTCTGATTGGGCCACAAAAGGTAAAAACACCATATCCAGATTGACAGTGGGACAATATGGGTTTTGTTGGAACTGTGGTAATCTTGTTGAGCCATTCCAAGGGGCCACACATAAATTACAGGGGAAGCATGGAACAACACTGACTCACCTCTCTGCAGCCACTCCTCGCTCCTCTGCCTCCTACTTGCAACCTCTGCTCAGATAGAGAGAAAAACTAGCCTAGTTTAACCAATTGTCACTGTTTTTTTTTACCCTTCAAGTGTTGTTTTAAAGATGCAGCTTTCCATAAAAGTCTCTGTGTGGAGTAGGAATTTACATAATCCGATTAGGGGCTGGGATTAGCCCACGGCCTGGAGAACAGGCCTGATGGGGGCCGTTTTCTGAATTGGCCATTCATGGGCCCCGCTACACGTCCAAGAGGCTGCACCTGCAGGCCCAGCGATGCCCTGCCACCGCCAGCCTCTGCTCCAGCTCTGCAGACACTTCTGGCTGCTGCAGCCAGTTCAACCACAAATACATCATACCTGCTCTGTACAGGTGATTGTAAACCTTTCGAGACAAAGCCACTGATACTTTATTTAACAGTTTAAACAGTTATGTAAAAGATGTAATCATTATATTTAGCTGACATTGCTTCAGATCAAATTGTTGCTTCATCAGACAACTATTTGGATTTCCAGGAATTTCCCTGTTTCCCACATAAATCCCAATAACGCTGCAGTTTAAAACTTCCCCGGGTTAGTGTTTAATATTTCCATGATGGACTAGCAGTGTTTTCAGCATTTTCTGGTTATTTGTTTAGATCTTGGTGATCCTAAAATAAAAAAATATTTATTAATCACATGCAGAAATTAAAAATCTGTATACTCTGATCTATTTAGTAGTAAAATTCATGGTTCCCTGTGAAATGATTCATCTGTTGCTTCTGCTTCCAAGAAACGTACTCCATAAATGATCGCTTCTCTCAAGGTAAAATCGAGTAACTTCCGATCCTTATTTTTGCGTTAATTTCTTCATTAGATACTAAGTTAAATGTGCCTGGTACTTGCATAATAAAAGAAATTCAACCTTTCCATGAACTTTGGTTATTGTTTATATTTGTTTCTAATAAAAATGGAACCATTAACATATCCGACATAAATGGAACATTTAGTGGAGCAGTAGTTCGGCAGTAAATTGCATTATTGCATCAAAGTTACGCTTGAATCATATTACGAGGTATAACAGTCTGAATCATCAGCAGTTACGGTGAGATGTTATTCTATATCAATCGTTTTAAACTAGACTCTTATTTACGCAGGACAGGATACACACAGGTGACAGTTAATTGCAGCCTGTGATGAAAGATAACGGCGGAGTGACCTTTAGAGATGAATCTAATCTAAAGGAAGCTTTGGTTTAAACAGCCAGTTAATTCCCACATTATCTCTCCTTCCCTTTCAGTCCAGAGCTCAAGTATGGTCAGGAGCCATTACTGCGCCATTAGGCTGCCGTTCACCTCGCCTTCATTCGGGGGACTCCTTTGACCACCCTGCTGACTGCTTTTGTTCCTGTGCCAATAAAAAAACAAACCATTTCTCTCGCTTTGTTTGTCCGCGGCTCCTTAGAAGGCAGAGGCCAGCAAGACAGAGACGTAAAAAAGCAAGGGGTGGTGGTGGTGTTGGGGGGGCTGTCAGGTTATTGATGGTGGCTAACCAGCGCTGATGTTGCTGTCCAGAAGCAGGGAGGCTTGGAGTCTATGTCCCCGGGGCCGTCTTTGTCTGGGGATCATTCCTGAGGGAACTGGCTTCACTCTGCTGGCTCGTGAAGATAAGCACTCTCTCCACATGCTGAGAGACCACGATAAGGGGATTGCTTCACTAAATTATATGAAAAAAAAAGAAACCCCACCAATGGAGCTGCTAAAATGAGAGACTTTATCAGTACAGCTGGGAAAGACCCTCGATCTCACACTTCCACCCATAAATCACTTTTCGTTTGAGTGTGCCCAGTATGGAGGAAAACAGAAGAAATGTACACAAAGTTATAATTATGTTTAATCTAATTTTCTGCTAAAGCCATGCTTTGAGTGTTTTTAACAATATATATATCAATTAATTTTTCATTTTAACTGATTAAAATGACTAAATATTGTCATCAAACAGCCAGAAAAATAAAATGTAATTTTTTCCATTTATATTAAAATCAATTTAACTGCTTAACATGAACTATTGTAGAACAATTTAAATGCTTCCCATATTTTAAACTTTATGAGAATTTATTATTCATTTGTATGTTAAATTGTAAAAGCAGGAATGCGTTTAAAGCCTGTTTAAGTGCAAAATGAACAAATAAAATAATGCAACTTTTATCAAGGCTAATTAAAAGAAAAATGGTAATTTCTTAAGTTAACAGAACATTTTCTGTCTTTCAGTCAGACCTAAACCAATCTCAGCCTCGTCTGTCCATCACTTCGGCCAGGCACTCTCTCGTAGCTCAACCTCCCCTTCTTTAGTGGTTCTAACTCTGAAAAATAATAAACATATTGGCTTGAAATGGCAGAAAATAAGTATTGTGATTTGTTTTTTTTACACGAAACCAGAATATTTTACCTGAACAAACCAGGTTGGCCGATTCCCCACTCCTCTTCCTCTCCTGACCTTTCCAACTCCTGGAGCCATAGTTCATATCTCCTCTAGAGAATCTCACATTAGTATTTGTACTCTGAATCCAAGTGGGATCTGTTAGTGGACTCGGATCACTGGAGATGTAATGGTTGTGAGAAGGTGGGATGTGATGGAAGGCTGTTGGATGGGAGAAACTTTGCGTGTTGGCCGACTGCTGCAGGATGGGGGTGTGACTGAATGCGGGGTCATCTGGTTGTACGTATGATGTGTAGTCATTCAGAGGGATCCACTCATGGTTTACTCTTTCAACTACCCTCCCTGCTGCTCCTGCTCTGCTTGTCTGGAGGGGAAACCTGTTCTCCTCTCTCCAGAGATCACTGCTAGTCCAGCTTGTCTGGACATGAACATTTGGACGACCAAAGGAGGAGTTTGGGTCAAGTTTGAAATCTGGAAATTCAGGCTCCTCCACACCAAAGATGTCTTCTGCTCTTCTGTCTCCAAACGGGAAGCTGGAATAGTGGTCGTGGAGGAACAGATCTGGATGCAGAGAGCCGGTGGGCTCGCAATCAGGAGTGTTGATCCAAGAGATGTTTTGTTGGATTGTCTCAGGAATGACTGTCTGGCTTTGTTTGGGATCTGCCCTTGTTGAGTATAGAGAGGCGGTGTCCCTGAACAGCTAAAACCAGGACAAGTAGGAGGCCAAAAAAAGGAGATTATTGATCCTGACAGAAAACAAAATTCTGCTGCTTTAAAGTTGAGAACTAGAAAAGGTTTTCCAGGCACGCTGGTTCTGGAGTTGAAAGGGAATTGCGTTACTCACCACAGAAATATTGAATATCGGTTTAGTTCAGCTGAATTTAACTCTGTTGTTTGTTTTCTAACTGCGACAACAAAGAAGTTATGATTTTTCCATGATGCCAAGCACACTTTAAATAATATTCATGGCTGTGCTTTTCTTGCAATGATAAGTCCATGACAACTGCATTAATAAATAATATCAGCAGCCTGAACCTGAAAAAACTATATGGACAGAAAATATATATAAAGACCCGTATCAGAGGTTTACAGTAGTTGTCTGTGTGAATACGTGCTCTGAATCACCTTAAGGACTCTATGTGGCACTTCGGGAAGCAACTCTGTTAGTCGATCAATCTGGGCCTCCAGGAGCCACTGCAAGGATGGAGCTCTGTTCAGCATCAGCTGGGCGACCAAAGGGTTAATACAAGCAAACTGTGAGAGATACTCTTCCTCCTGGAGGGAAAAGCAAAACAGATTATTTAAAAAGAAAAGTTCATTTTAATATGCTATCTGTTTATTTATTAAATTGCATAGTGTATTTATTTAAACATTATTTGAATGCATAAATTATTTTTTCATAATCAAGGCAATTAAAAAAGCAGAAGCATTTAACAATTTTAAACACATTTTATAAGGACTTTTTTCAAATTTAACTTTCATTTTATCTACTAAATTTAGTTTAAAACTAACTATTTTTAAACTTTCCAATTATTCTAGAAAGGTGGTTCATAATTATCCATCTTGTTCTCATTAAGCTGGAAAAAGTTACATTAATAACACTAAACCCTTTCAGGAACATAAAGAACAATTATAAGGATTTACCACAAAAATCAAGGTTTATTGATGTAGTTGCTGAAGCTTGTTTGAATGATTTAAAACAAGGCTTAAGTCGTCGGAAGGGACGGCTAGGGGTCACGTGTTCGGGGATATAAATAACAAATGAACCAAACTATGTCTAAGCAGCCAAAACTCAGCTTAAGTTCACATGAAAGATTTTTCATTTTGATATTTTTCCTATTCAGAGCTTTGTCTTTGGGATGTTAACTTCACCTGTGAAGGCATCGCATTTAACCAGTCCCTGTCTAGGTAGCTCAACGGGTTTCTGTCACTGGACATCAGGGTAGTGAAGCAAATCTGGTTGATAAACTTGCCCATTTCAAAGACGTCTGACACTATCAGCACCTGAAAACAAAAGAGAACAGGACATGAACTGGCTCTGATTAAATGCGTTAGCCGAAGTAGTAAAAAAAAAACTCAGATGTTTAAATATGATGAAATCAAAGAAAAAGTGTGAAATATGAATTTAATCCTCTTTTAGCTCAGGGCACTTTAGAGAATCAGAATTAGATTTGATTGTCATTGTATGTGCTATACAATAAAATGAAAAATTATACTTTTTTAATTCCTTTCTTTAGTTTACAAACCACATGAAAAGAGTTACATTCACTTGAATGAACAGAATACCCCAAAATGTTTATGATGTTTCATGTAGATTATCATTTGAGCTCATAACTCATGTTATAAATGATTACATGTAATTAAATGATATGTTGAACCTGTGTTTGGTGTTAACACTGTGCAGCTGAAAATCCTGAGCTGCAACAGGAGAAGAGTGAGTAAGGAGAGCACCATGTTCAACCTTCACATCCAGGGCTTCGGGCTTCATGCCAAACATCCCCAGCGATGAATAAACCGACACAAAGTTGTTGAAGGCTTCGCCGGAAAACCTGCCAAAACACACACATACAGTAAGCCTTTGTGTTGCGTGTGTGTGTGGCTTGTTTCTCTCATCTTGTGGGAACCTGAACCTGTTCTTGGGGTTAAAAAAAAGATGTTCAACATAATAAAAAACCTAGATTAAAAACCTAGTAATAAAGTTTACGGTTAGATTTTAAAACTAAGAAAAATGAAAGTGTGTGTTAGTACTGACCCTCCTTCATCACTGTCAGGGCAGTGCAGAAAGAGCCAAAAGCAGCTGTACTGAAGAGACAGTGCAGTCAGCCTCATCCCCACTCCCTGGCTGGCTCGCTCCTGACATAGTTCATCCCCCTCCTACACACACAAACACACACATAGAGGTGAAAAAAGGAGTGTGATTGGAGGTTTGTATCACAGAAATTAGGCGTTTGCCTCCAACTCTCTTTGTTGGAAGGTGGTTGTGTATTCAAGTTCTGTGGCTTTCTTTTTATTTTTGATTTAATAATTTTAAATTGAGGTTAAACTTACTTTAATTTAAGATTCGGTAAACGAATTGGCTTTAAAAGCTGATTCTTTAAAGTGAATCAGAAGAAATGATTCCTGTCTAAGAGGGCAGAGTGTTTTGATGTGTGCACTATGTGGTTAATGGGAGGAAATAAGGATCATATCACAAAGTAAAAAAAGAAAAGCCTTTTAAAAGACAGGGAGTGTGATATAGACCACGTAAGCAGGAAGCTGGAAGCCAGATTTAAATTGCAAGCGTGTCATGGAAAAAGAAAATACAGATTACATAAATTAAATTTTCAAACGTCCAGATTTGGACATTTATTCCTTTTATTTGCTCAATGTGCTTCTGTGTTCTTTGTTTAAAAACAACTAAAATTCCACAAAAATACAATAAAATAAAATAAAAATTTCTTACTAAAGCAAAACAAACTACTCATAATTGCTAAATGAGACTACAAGAGAAGTTCTGAATGATACTAAAAAATGAAAGAGGATTTATTTATTTTCTTCCCATGGCTGTAGTTTGGTTTGAGTTTATAAGTATATTCTGATTAAATATGCCTTTAAGAAGGAGTCAGTGCAGTGTGATTTAATTTATTTAATACAAAATTCAGGAGGCGTATCTAAGAAAGTGGGAAATAATGTGTGTGACCATCCATCTCTCTGAGATCCATTCTAAATGTAGACTTTGGAAACGGGGACATTTTAGCTCGTCTTCACTTTGAGACAAACCTTGAAATAGAAGTTTGAAGAGATATAGCTTGATTTTTAGAATTCAGGGTAAAATCATCTTAGGTTAGGATTGAAGTTAAAGGATCATATCATGTCAGAATAGATCCTTGTAAAAAAGTCTGTGTCCACGTACCTGAATGACGATAGCAGTGCTTTCATCCACTGTGATTACAGCATAGTTGTTGATTCCTCCAAGTTCCTGCAGAGTCGGAGAGTAGCTTCTTTCCAACACAGTTATGTTGAAGCTGTAAAGCAGAGTTACATACAAACTTATAAGCAAGTTCATAACAAGGAAAAATGACATTATAAATAGTTACTTTCTTCTGCTGAATTTTCCAGAGTTGGACTTGTAAATAAGAAACTTCATAACGAACAACTGGACGACTGGAGGTGTTAACAGTCAGGCATAAATTACTGTAGATGCTGCATATAAATCAGGTGAGACTTGTGCTAAAACAACTTGAGGACTAAGAAAATTTACATTGTTCATGGCTGGAAGAAATTTCAGCATCTTAAAGTGCTGCTACTGTAATGAGAATAAACAACTGGGCTGTGTGTGGTAAAACAGTGAGGATCCTGTCAGAGGGAACAGTAAGTAATGATTATAACAATATTATTAAGTCACTTCTCATTAGTTTCACACTAAAAATGTGTATCAGTGTATCGAACTAAATTATGTACGTAAAAGCAACTTAAATCATTTTAAATGAAAAAAACTAGGATGGTTTTATTTTTTAATTCTTCAAACAACTGTTAAAATATGCAAAAGGATTAATAATCAATCATGCTCATATTTGTCATCCTTGTCAAAACATGCAGTCAATTAGATCAAAACTGTTTAGTAACTGTGTTGTTGTTCTCTTGGCTGTTGTAATATATATTTGCAAAATAATGTCTTAGGAAGAAAATCACATTTTTGTGTATAAGGAAATACTGACATTGTTAAAAAATACAATAAACCCTTTAAAAAAAGATTAATGTAGCAGAGATAATAAATCATTTCTTTCTGCTATTTAAAAGCATTTTTTTATATTTGGAAGCAAAATCGACTTCAGTGTTTTTCTTCAACATTTTATTATGTGGACCGGAGCCGTTTCCACCCAAACCATAACAATGAGACTTAATATTATTTAAAAATGTTCATGCCACATCATGCATTCGTTTAACTAATATAAACTAAGAGGAAAGCTCACTTTGACTCGAGTGTCTGTAGTAACATCGGGCAGTTATGAAGTCCTTCTGTCACTAACAACACATGAGGTACGTTGTCCTCCAGAGACCAAGAGAATTTCTTTATGTCTGTGAGGAATAAAAAACACGTTTAAAGGAAAATAAAAACTATTTCTGAAAAGCAGATTGGCTCATTTATATGTGGTGGCACCAAACCAGTGTCAGAGATGATGGTATTAAAACTGAGATGGCTGATGGTCCGCTCCCTGCAGATTGTAGACCATGGAGACTGGCCAGGGTGGTCAAATTCCACCACAAGAGAAAAACAAGTCCAGGGAAACTCAGGGCCTATATGCTGCTCATGCACTACCACACAGTCACTGTCATGCATGCTTGTAAAGCAGAGTGGAGGTGTTAAAACATAATAAAACAGCATGGACTCTGTTATTTCCTTATTTACATCTACGGGTAAAGACTTTTTAAATCAGACATTATAAAGGAAAAACAACCTTAATGTTTATGAATAAAACTGTATTAATATTATTCTGCTATTCTATCAGTCAATGTAAAAAAATATCAGAAATTATTTATGAAATTTCTTTCATAAGACACTGAAACAAAATGACAAACAATACAAATAAACCACTGTACATTTTTACCTGCTCACCACACTGGCACCGCTTAGCTTTTTCTTATCAGGACAAATTGATATTGCAGAAGCACCTGCAGCAGATATACGACTTAATTAATAAATCTTCTATTAAACAGAACCTCAACACTTTCACAACTCATTGACTTTATTATTACTGCAGCCAAATATAGCGAAGAGATGAAGAGCAACTGACCAGCCACTTGGTTCAAACTGTTGATGATCACCGATCTATTTTCATCAGAGTCAACTGATAGTATGACCAGAATCTTCAGAAAGAAAAAAATAATAAGCATCTGTAATCAGCATCAGCCGATTTGCAAATGAACCTTAATAAACACAAAGTTTGTCCAATATGCCCAAAAATGAGTATTATCTCTTGTGGACACTGACTCTCTTTGCAGCACTGCAACCTTTCCTTGTCGGCAGCCATTCAGCCAGCAGCTGCTGCAGCTCCAGCACTTTAGGGTTGGACTCCGGATTCTTATGACTGAGGTAGAGGATGATCTGCATCTTCCTCAGCAACTGCTGCAGACTCTGCTCTCCACATGTCTCAGCTGCTTTTGTCAGGTACTCTTCAGTCAAGAGAAGAATGTAAAGGTTATAGTTTGAATGAAAAAGATCAAAAGTCTGCTATGTATTATGAATTAAAGACCATCTTACATAATTAAAACTCTGTTTTAATTAAACTCTGTTTCAATTAAAAATCTGTTTAGATTAAAACAGCTTTGCTTTGTTTACATGAGGATTTTCTTGTCTAACACACCCATGAACCTTTTAAATGACATTTAGGAACACCTTAGTTTCTGTTTCCAACACTTTTGTTATAAAGTGAGCAAATTAATTTTAATTCATTGCAGGGGAGATGGTAGTTTTTATACTGACCCAGCCCAGTGATGAGGTCACATTTCAGCAGCAGTTCTTTGAAAGTCACCAGCACATGGATCAAAGCTGCCTGGTTGAAAAGCTGCTCCTGCTCTGCAAGCGACACAATAGGAGCAGTAATGTGAACTTACAGAAGGCTTTATGGGTAAAGATAAATCATTAAGGTTTACGTTTCATACGTCCAACTGGCTCTGTACAATGTACAGGAGTCCTGCAGAGCGCTCTCTCCTGCTGTTTGAGAAGGAAGTGTGTTTGGTCCGGAGCCATGCTACTGAAGTCCCCCCATGTTGGAAAATTAAGCCCCAGCTCTCTAGCAGAACGCAAATAAGGCTCAGCGAAGGCCAGAAGCTCACAGTAGGCGTGCAGCTGGCTGTCTGCAAGGCAGTGCAGAGGTAAAGAAAAAAAGAAGACACTGTGCTTTGGTAGGTTGGCCTAACATTAAAAATGCTGCAGTAAAAGCTACAATATTATCAAGCAGTAATGTGCATAAGAATATTTAATGGTCTGATTTCAAACCCATTGATTTCTAAGAATTCACCTCTTTTCTTGCTCCAAATAAAGTGTATAAACCCCTAATGAAGCACAACAAACACTACATGATTTGAAACTTCAATTATCTGAAAAAAAGAGCTGGACAAAACAATATACCTGTTTGTTTTCACTATATGGTGTAACTGGAGGTGTGTGGAATGAGTCACACCTGTAGGCTGAACCTGCAGGACTCTACTGTCCTGTCTCTCCTGATGGTTCAATGGACTGACAGCACGACTGATGGGCTGACTAGTCAACAGAGCAGCGGGTTTCTGCTCTCTGTTGGCATCTCCTGACACAGCAATGCACATGTATGCAGGCTTCCTGTCAGCTGTTTCCGGCTGATCTGGAGGAGGCTGCAGCTCCATCGGTGATCTTTGGTGGTTCATCTCTGCAGCTGATATAAAGAGAATTTCTTTTAT
>JBAMHX010000013.1:6669461-6691452 GCA_037177515.1 Pseudomugil tenellus
TATATATATATATATAAAATGAAACACTCCTATATTTATACAAATGGTTTAACTTACAGGTTTTATGCAGAATATGTGTTTAGCTTTACTTCTGGCTCATAGTTTTTCTCTTATTTAATTAATCTTTGATAAAACTGAAAGTAATGAAGCAGCATTTAGGGGGGCCAGATGTAAATATTTAGAAGCTGCTAAAGTTTGCAAAACAAATTGTTTCTTAATTCTTTAAAATTAAGTGATTTACTTGGTATTTTTCCTCACTGAGAGGCAGGGATTAAAAGCAATAAGCCATGTTTTTGCTGTGACCAGTAGATGGAACCAGAAATGCAGTTCAGTAAATGTTCCCAATACAGATGTGTCAAAATTGTCAAACTGTTGTTTGGAAATATGTACTGAAAGACTGATCTGGTTACAAATAAATGAATACACACACAATGCTTTTTTTTTTTTTTTTAAAAAAAAGCATGTATTGCATGAATCCTATGGCCATAGTTTACAGTTTATAAGAAGATACCTGCTGAACTGCTTTTCCTGAACATTCCAGTCTGGATGACATGAGTTGGAAGAACATCAAGAAAGCTGAGAAAACCTCTTTATAAAAATAAATTACATACTGACCAAAGCGTACCTGCAGTTTCAGCTGAACTCTGAGGTGTTGCATCAACTGGGGGCACCTGCTGAGATCTCAGCATCATGAATGTGGACAAAGGGTCGAAGTCCATCTCTGGTTGGTATTTAGGAGGCATCAGACTTTTGTAATCGTCTCTGACATTCAGTCCTGAGGACTGAAGCACATCTGGATTGGTACTCTGTGAGCTCCTACAGTCATCTTCAAGTATGTTGACAGTGTTTATATGAGCAGGAGGCCTCTTCTCTGACATGTCCTCACTGGTGCTGGTCATAGCAGTAGGTTTTTCTTCCTGCTTCCCTGGGCTTACACCATGCATGGACGTAGTGCTCTTAGATAAATCAGTGGTGGTTTCTTTAGGAAGATCCAACATGAAGGCTCCCACTGGAACTACATGAAAACAATCATAAATAAGGTAATGTTTTGCATGTACGTAATTAAAGAAACAAGTTACTTAATATTCTGTTTAAGGAACATAAGCTATGCAAATGACTATAAATTCATCTTCATTTACTATAAAATGACATTTTCTTTCTTGAAGTGTGCTACCAACTTATCTTCAGATGGAGGCTAACCGGGTACTAAAGAAGAAACTCACCATCCTCGAGTTCAGATAAGAGTTTAGTGAAGATTTCAACCTCCTTTATCCTCGTGGGGGGAAACTCAGGACTTATACTCTCTGTGAAGTCACGGCTAAAGCCCAAAAAAGCCTCTGGCTTTTCCAACTCCCAACTCTGTAACTCCAAATGGTCGCTAGTGTCAATGAAACTTTGCTCTTCTGATTTAAGAACTTTGAAGGCTTCACGCAGAGGCTGGAACTCAGCAGCTGTCTTGTCTATTTCGGGTTCTATAGGAAAATAGAGATTAAAATGAATTAATGATTAATTACAAACCTCACAGTTTGTCTCTGTTACAGGATGAGAGCTTCAATTCAAATCAGATGATGAGATGCACGTAAAGATATTTCACTAATGGGTCGCCATAATATTGTAGTGTAGCAGAAGCACAGATATCTATGTTTTTTCACCCTACACAGAAGCACAAATACAGTTTCCTTCAGCTTCTCAGATGAACACACAAAAATTACACCTGGTTCCTGTTTGTCTCGTTGCCTTTTTCTGATATTGTATATTTTTAGAGGATTTGAATTTGGCCTATGTGTGTAAAGGCAATAAAAGTGCAACGTAATCTGAGATTATAACCCAGCATGTCAATAAGTTTACGAGCAGAACCAAAGCAAACGCAACATTAGAAAGACACGAGATTTAGATACTGCTTAGCAATAGCTACAACAAAAAGTAATACCACACCAAACTTGCCCTTTCTCCAGTAGTAGGACTCAATCTGAAGTTAATTATTTTCTTCTTCCCTTTATCTTACACATTATCTTTTTTTTTTTAGGTAATTTCCTCCAAAAGTGTTGTCTTGGGTCTTTTTGCAGCATCATTCTACATGTATTGATGATCTATTATGTGAACATATATGGCAGTACCAAAAGCCAAAGTTGTGAATATATCTCAAATCTTGCAAACTCCAGAAAAATAGACGGCGATGAAGCAAGAAGTAAAAATTGGACTGACTTTAGTGAGCTCACAGAGGAGTTGAGATGGAAGACCTGCTAAATTAGCCTTTTTTAGGCAAACTAAGTTGTGAAAAACTGCCAAAGTACAATAGTTAAACCGTAAGATTCACAAATTTCATGTTTTGCAACTACAATACAAAGACATCTGCAAGTCGTTTTTTAGTTAAAAGCTTCAGCTCTCTGTGCGTGCTAATGAATATATTTACCAGAGTTTGCAAAGTACAGTCATATTTACCATATCTTACCTCCTCCAGGTAGTAAAAAAAAACACATCCATACCACCTCGTGTTTTAAAAAAAAAATCCATCAACACCTATCCGTATAACCGCGCTGGAAAGCACATTTAGTTAGAAGTATATCAAAACTTGTAATCTACCCTCGTCAGCTAAATACAGTGTGTAAACAGACTTGTGCAGAGCTTGACATCAAACTCTGCACAAGTCTACTAAATACCCATTGGTTTGAGTCAGGTGTGATGCATCTCTCTAGGACTAGAATAGACTACCCTGTCAAAGACTAATGTTCTAACTTTTGTACATTTTTACGTTAAACTTTATGGAATAACAAAAGTATTTACTGATTGCTTGGCTAGTTGAAATGTCTGATTGCTTTTTATTTGCAGTGAACCATATTTGTTGAATGTTCCTTCAATCGTAAAACTAAGAAGCTGTACATACCTGACAAAAGAAAGCCCACAACAAATGTGGGATGCTTCTCCGCCTTCCAAAGTTTCTCCTCCATGTTTTTATAAGCGCTCACTGAAACCAAAGATCTGCAAGACATGCTTTACTGTTATAAGCACTTCTCTACATGCAGCAACACAGCTTTGTCAACTTATCATGCTGGAGAAGAAGAAGGTTGATGCTGTCATATATTATAATAATTTGACCACAAAAAGACCTGAAACCATTACTCACAGTCTGCCAACAGGAGACAAGTCTTCCTCCTGGAGTTGAGAGGTGGTCAGGCAGATGTGAGTCCGACTGTTTTTAGGAGTCAGGCTCAGAATCAAGTCCAGCTCCATTTCAGCTCGAGACACTTCACATCCTTAAATAAACATTTAAGACCGCGTGTATATTTAAATATGATGTTACTATTGAAGGAAGTAAAAAAAAAAAGTAGATTTATCGTGAATCTTTTCTCTGACTATACCTGTAAATTCTGAATATAACAAGTCTTCACTCATCTTGCAGTCCTTGTTATGTTCCTGTGGTAAATCATATTGGGAAATATCCACTGACGCCTTTGAAAGGGAATCTGTGGAAAATCCATGCAAATTGTAATTATTCTCTGTATTGTACATACTTACATTTTTAATTAACACACACACATAAAACACAAATTAATATTATTCTTACTATTGCAAAGCACATCAAGAACTGCAGGCTGGTTGTCCAGTGGTTCAGGAACAACATTTATGCAACTGCAGATGCTTGGAAAGTCGCTGTAAGTCTGTGGTTTCGGCTGAATACTGTCTATTACAACAGGCAACAGTGGCAACTACAAAAGAAAAATCATGAGCAACAAAAATGACCAAATAATCCTGTAGTTATGAAGTGAAATGACCTTTTTCTCCAAGAGTAATTCTTTAAGAAAGTCCTCCTGAATGTCCATACAAGTCTGAGTGCTAATGGTATCCACATCTGGACACTTCTTATAAGACTCACATTGCCTGAAACAACTGGAACCCAATAGGATTGTATCCACATTATCGTTAGATGAGTGACAAAGCTCTTCTTATCAATAATGAGATGAGATTAATGACAGAGAAAAAGAGAAACACCTGAACATCGCATCATCAGATATGGCCAGTCCTGCTGAGCTCAGCAGAGGGTCGGTCACAGGAAGTGTCCTCAGTCTGGACAGTTTGCTTTTCAGCGTTGTTAGATGTCTCAAATGTGACAGGTGATCAGTGGTGATGAGCTCATCCAGCAGGAAGAGAGCTAAAGATGTAAAGATGCTTTATGAAGCAAAACCGTTTTCCAAGTATGATTAGAACAAAAAAATTCTGATAATCTTAAAATTTAATTAAAATAAGCAACCATTGCTTGTATTTGCTGACTTCATCTGGTCAGTTTTCAACTTGACAAATGACTCCTGACATGGATCATGGATCTTTGGCTCATTCAAAGGAGAATTTTGGTTAAATTCCTTCAACGATTCAGGATTAGAGCTGGGTATCACCTCCTCATTGTTTTCCACAACAAATCTAAAACGTGACACAACCGTTTATTAAATATCTTCACAAATACTGTAACACTGCATTGTGTTTTGAATTGAACGAACCTTTCCAACAAGTTTACGGGCTGATTTTTTCTTCTCAGGTCATCAAGCAGAGAACCACCAACAAAGAGTCTACAGGAAGATATCACCTCTCCTATAAAGGAAATCAACACATAAGTACATTTTCTGAAAAAGATAGAATGAATGAAGCAATAAATATTGTTGTTTTCTGCTCTTTCAGCACAAATAGAGAATGACCATGAAACCAATTTCCAGTAAAACTGGGACAGCTCACTGTAGCCTGTCTTTGCCTGGTTGATAAAATAAATAAATAAAATCTCCCCTGAAAAAGGTTTGGCCGGGTCCTGTTTGGGTGACAGCGTATGCTGTCTCCTTACACCTTTTCACGGTTGTTTTCCATGACTTCTCCAAAACCTTTTATGGACTTTCCTTGAGCAACAAAAACTGATTATCATGACACTACGTAAGATAGAGAGCCTAAATCTTGCCCCTTCCGGGAGGACCCATGGGACATAAGCACCGATCTCTAAAAAATAGACGCAATAGGGGGTGAAATAGATGTTTTATCCTGTGTTCCTTAGAGGTCCTACTGGAAAAATTGTGACTTAGGCTCTATGAGGTGTACATCCAAAATGTACAGTATGGTGACTGTAAAACGAACAAAACACCAGACAGGCACACTTCAATACATTTTATCAAATTTTAATTTCAGAATATGCAATATTCCCACTTGTAGAGGAAAAAGAGGTGTCCTCTACACGTGTGAGTAGAGCTGCACAATTAATCGTTAAAAAATCGTGATCTCAATTCACACTTGCATGCAATCTCATTTCCAAATTACAATTTAAAAAAAAAAAAGCCCACGATTTTACTGCATTTTGATCAGGGACATTATTTGCATAAAAACAAGAGCTGCCTCTTTCTCTCAACAAATGAACAGCGGAAAATTATTCAAAAGGTTTTGTAGGTAAAAGAAGAGAAAAGTGACATTTATTGTTTTCATCCTTAGTCTCAGCTGTTGTGAAGTTGACGTGCTGGTGATTTATGCAATAAATACTTATATTGGGAAAAAATTGTAAGAGAATCGTGATCTTAATTCTTGGCAAAAAAAAATCTAATTCTCATTTTACCCAGAATTGTGCAGCCCTACGTGTGAGCGTGCCTGCAGTCCAAAGGCGCATGCGCTCTGCCAGACGTAGTCAACTTTTTCACCACCAAAATATAGAAAAGGTCCGTGGCAATTTGCATTATATTGCGGCACTTTAATTTTAAGTGGACATCTGACGAAACATTATATACTTCCATGACTTTTCCAAAACTTCTGACAAAATAAATGTTTTCAATAACTTTGTATTGAATATGGTATTTGTTTTGTTTTTCATGACTGCAGGAACCCTGTGCCTAAGTCCTTCTAAATATCTACCATATTTCCTGCAATTCATGACATCTTCCAAAAAATGTCAAAACCCAGTCCTCAAAACATTAAAATTTTCCTTGTGGACAATGTTTGATGTCATAGGGAAGCCTATGAATGTGAACTGCATGACTTGTGCAGTGCTGTACCTCTGACCCATGGTGTCCTGTAGGTGATGTCGGGCAACTTGCCACAATGTGGGTACACATCACTAGTACCAGTTAAGTAAGGTGTTGGCAGAGACAGCAGATTTAGGGCTACCTTCAATCTGGAGCTTGTCTTGAAGAAAAACAAAAGAGGAACAACACTGTTTAATGAGACAATTACATAAGTACAAAATAAGACTACAAAACTCACCTCAAACACATAGTCAAGAGCTTTGTATCTGATAGCAGTAAAGATCTCTGTTGGTGTACATGTGCTCTTTTCACACCTGTAAATAAAACAAATATGTTTAAAAAGCATATTGCCTGAATTTGAGTGTATTAATTTAAACCAGAAACATAAATAAAAGTCTCATTACGCAGCAAACATTAATCGCACATAGCTAATTAAGCTAACTTATGTCTTCATGTCAAGCTACCTTCCTTAGATAAATTAATAAAAGGTATTTTCTAAACCTTTTTAAGACAAGCCTTGTAAATAACGAGCAACTAAACTTAAAAAATGTCTCTTTGTCAGTTAATATCAAACTTACATGATCGCTTTGCATCGCTTTCAAATAGTTAATTTCATAAGGAGCCGATACGTTACCTACAGCCTGTACGGTTTGCGCATGCGCTTTTAGACTATCTGCTATTCCAATAACGTAATGAAAATGTAACAAATAAATGTATAACTAAAGATTTTACGCACTCAGTGTGTCTTCTAGTTATCTTTATTAAATCTGACACATTCACCACAAACGATAATCATACAAGCAAAGTACAAACTATACAAAAGGTAAAAGTAACTAACCACTCTAGTTATAATGTATTTATACAGTCAATGTATTGCCATTCTGCTTCTTCCTTCTATAATCATTTTACGATATAAGATATAAAACGTTTAATTATAACTAACTTAATAACAGATTCTGAAACTTTAAAAATCATGTTAGGATTGTGCCCAACTCAATGTAAAAACTTCTGGGGCATTAATTACATTGTCAAGTTCCCATAATGTTATTATTGTCGCTATTGTAGAGATGCTTCATTACTGGATAAATTACACTATCCATTCAGTAAAACATTAGAGAAACTATTTCATCATTTTTACTCGGGGCTCATTCATAAGAGAGCTAATATTACAATATGATATTTTCGGTTATAAAAACAAATAAAAAAAATACAAATAAATTCTTACTTATTAATTAAAATGAAGTATCTAGATTAAAAGAAGGCTGCTTTATTGTCACACCATGACATAAAATGTGTCTTTATTTTCACCAATGCTAAAACAAACATAGGAGTCAGTACATACATAATATAAATGTACAGGAACACTGTCAGCTATCTACACACAACCTTCACTCCACAGTTACTAGAAATATGCTACGAAAGATAATCAAGTTATCATTTTGCCTTGAATGAATAAATATGTTTTACTTTTACCTTTACTTTGTTAACCACTACAGTAGAGGAATCGTGATGATAAAAAAGCTACAAACTTTTCATTGTCCTGCTTTTGCCTTGCGAGAAATGTTTCCTTTTCACCACAAGGGGGCTCTGTTTACCAAACTATGGACGTACAGAACTGATAACACAGGATGCAAGCAGATCTGAACAAAATAGATCAAAAATAGAATCTAAAGATCAACTCTATCTTAAAATACAATCAGATTTGATATGAAAATAAAAGAATAAAAAGATTTTGTACCATTTGGAAGACACAACTATGGGTGTGTCACTATGCATCTACTATACATCTACCTCTAAGCTTGTAAATCTCATGTGTGACTTGATGGGGTTATACTAATAAAGAGCTATGTTTGGAGTTTACTAGTATTTCATCAAGGTGACAAAACCAATACTTTTTACAAACTGAAGTTAAAGACATCACTGGTGACGGTCCAGTCTGGAAATGTGTGTTTTAACACTAGAGTGCTGAATAATAGAAAATTCACACTGGCATGACACTTCACTTCACTTACTGTCAGCCAGCTCTTTTAATTGTCTTTAGCCTGTTCCGAATCAGAGTTACCAGGTGATGTACACAACATTACACCATGAAATATGAGTGCAGATTTTCTAAACCAACTCTTTAAACTCTTGCTTTTCACTTAGATTGATCGACTTTTGATCTTTTTCATTTGGTGTTTTTCTCTGCTGACAGATAAATATTTATTTTTCACATTTTTTCCTTCTTGTCCAATTACTTAAGAATATATTTATCAATCAGAATTTATTGTGTTGTAGACATAAACATATGTCAGTAAAGCTGTTGGAAAGCATTTACGTGTCCCAGTGTCCATCTGCTGAACTTGCATATGGGGTATAAAAATCTACCTTGTTGCTTGATCACTCTAAAAGACTTTACTATTGGGTTTACATTATGTTTTTGGTCATTGTGGTATTGATATGATGTTCATTAAACCCTGTCTCAGGTATTTTCACTTTAGAGAAAATGGAGCAGACTGTTACCTCTTTGTAAAGTATAAAGTCTAAATTTGGTTTATGAAGTAATTTCATTTTTTGACAAAAATAAAGGTTTTCGTTATGCTTTTATAATTTTGAACAGTGTTTGCGATGCCAGGGAAACCTGTCTGACTTTTGTCTTTCACTTAAAGAGGTTACCATCAAACTATTATTTGGTTATTATAAATTAAAGCTGTGGTTGATTTATAAACGGCTGCATGGTCGTCCTCTCTAGGGCAGGTTCCTAATCTCTTCCAAGAGCAAGGAATTGCTTATTGAAATCCAGGTAGAGCTCACATGGTTTCAATCTTGGTCTTTGCCTCAATGCTATATGGGGACACAAGCGATATTTACACAAATGGGTATCTACTTTTAAATGCATCTATATGTTTTCTCTTTGTTATTGTGGATCATTAAGTGTTGTCCTCTAAAAGAGACTGTATACAGTAAAATAACCACACTAAGCACAACCCCTCTGGGAAATGTCTCAATGGCAAAATGCTTCAGTGAGTAGATATAAAAGACAAAGTTGCAGAAATCCCCAAACGATGACATGACTGCACACTGGAGGCTTTGTTAACTCAAACATGATCAAGTTTCACAGGGTATTTTTTTAAAAGACAGGTTGACACACAAAAAAAATCTTCTGGGTCCTGAAAGTTGATGCCTTGAAATCATTTGCTGGAGTCGAGTTGGAGAACTAAAACCTCCGGCATCATTTTCAGATACTGTTGTTTGATTTTGTGGCCTTGGATTACGGCGCTCCATGTTAATGCCTTTTACCTGAAGCACAACATAAATTTGTTCTGAGCTTTTTGTTTGTAAGGGCATAAAAAGCATGTTTTTCTTCAGTTGCAGTGCATCTTAACTGTCCCACCAGGCTGTTATATGAAACTGCTGCATGCAGGTTACTTGTTCTGCCCATTTGGTGCAGAATCTTATTCGTCCTCCTTTTTTTCTATAGTTCAAAACTAAATAAGTTCATTAAACACTTTATTGCCCTTATAAAGTACCTTTTCTCTAACCATTTTTGTCTACAACAAAATGACTAAAAGATACTCCAATTGGGATTTTCACAGAAACCTTAACAAAAACAAAGTCAAATCTGCATAATTCCTGAAAATAATGAAATACAACAATGACAAATATAAGTGAATTCCTTTTATTTATTTTTTGACACTGGTAATGAAAGTAAAACCGAAGTCCATTTCTTTGTGAATTAAATGACAGTGAAAAAGTTTTGTTTATTATCACTTTTATCTTTTTTCTTTTAAAGAATAGACTTTAAGGACTTGTTGAAAATTTTATAGACTCCTTTGAAAAGAAATGTAAATCTCAACCTTGCATTAAAGTTGAAGTGAAAGTATCGAAATGATAAAGAAACAAGGCAAACAAGTAAATAGAAATACCATTTCTTTTCAAGTATAATTCTGCAAACTTTCTGATATTAAAACATAAAAAGAAAATAATCTGGAAATGAAGTGGATGTACAGTCATCAGGTCCTTCGGGTTCAAGGCGCATTGAGGATTGGTCTCGGTTCATTTTTGATTCTCCTCAATCTGCTCCACCTCACTGGATTCATCCACCACCTCGCCATTGATCACTGTCTGAGTGATGACTTTTACAATCTTCCTGGTTTTCACCTCGGGTTCTTCTGTAATTCAGAAGAAAAACTAGAATCATTCAAGCTGATATTTAATTTCCACTGTTTTAAAACTCAGATTTATCCTGCATTAAAATACAGGAGCAGTGGAAAGAACTAAGATCTCAAAGCTGCATGGAAATCTAATGTTTGGACGACTTTGACCTACAATAATTCAGATGGAATGAAAACGTGACTCACTGATGGTTTGGTATAGTTTCTCACAACATTTTTACGTTTTCTGAAGGTATCAACTAACCCTTGTATTATCCTCCTGACTGCCTTTTATGTTTTGTCTAATGACATCAAAATATAATTTAACTGGTATTGTTAATAAAATTGTACATACAAGTCAGTTTGACTTTAGTGAAGCTCTTATGATCAGTAAACACATTAAAAACTCCAGAAAAGATAAGATGCAATTCCTCCTAAGCTAAACTTTCTAATTAATCTCAAAACCAACATCAGAGATTTAAACCAACAAAAGAAACCAATCCACAATTATCTGAAAGACCTCCTGCAGGAGTGGAGCAGCATCAGAGGCTTTGTTTTGGACGAACCACCTCTTGAACCGATTAATATTCTGGTCTGACTCCCACACAGTATCTAATAACATCCTGTAATAATTACTACAAGGAAATGATAATAAACGAAGGAGGCTTGCTATTAAGAATTCGAGATAGTTCAAATCTAAACTTACTTTTAGGAGGTACTTCTTTCACCCTGCAAAACAAAATCATACAAGATGTGATTATAATCAATAAAGGAAAGTCTGGTTGGCTACACACTCTATAGGAACACTGATCCTGCTTTTACAAGCTGCTAAGAGAAACGTAGCTACAACCAACAGAAAATTAGCTTAAATCTATTTGCATTTTGTTTATGTATAAAAATGAGTTTTTATATAAGATGATAAATAAGTATTTAATTTGATAGACAGACGTGGCATTGTTAATGCATTCTAATATATCCCTAAATTTGGAAATTGCAAATAATTATAACATGCAAATAAACAAATTGCCAGAATGCAAGAAAATAAATCTGTGATCTGTTGGTGCAACTGAAAAACTACAAAAGTATGCTGTTAGATAAAAAAGACTTTAATGGTGGTTTTCTTATCCCTTCCTTACACTTCTTCCCCCTCCAGCAGCTTCCTGTAAGTGGCTATCTCCATCTCCAGGTTCTGCTTCACACGCAGCAGCTGCTCATAATCGGTCTTGTTGCGCTGCATGTCCAAACGCAGCTGAGACAGCTCATCCTCCATCTCCGTCAGAGTGGCCTGAAGACGCTCCATCTCCACAGTGTACTTGTGTCCCATTTCTCCCAGATTTCCCTCCAAAACGCTCACCTGTTAGTATAGCAAACAAGTGATCAGCAGCATAATTTCAACATCAAGTAACAGATTGTTGCCATTAACACACATAAACTGGTATAAGTGCTGTTGGAAATAATATATTAGTTTCCTCTTTGGGACAAATTTTTCCACCATCTTGCAGAAACAGCTGCATATAAGATTAAAAATGAAGGTTTCTGGATCACCTCAGACTCTTCGCACACAACATGAAAAGCATCACAATGGTCAGACAAAGCACGCACCATTTTTTCCACCAACAGTGTTGCTCTATAAGTTTCCCTGTTTGAGCTCCTCCATTCAGTCACTTCTGTCAGCACAATAATATGTCTCAATTCAAAACCGTGAGCTTTCTATCAGGTTGGGCAAACATCTGAGAGCTATATGTGCCTCCATAGTTTGTTGTTTGATCTGTGCTCACACGAGACACTGACAAAACATTTGCTCATTTATGTCTGTGTCTTGACAAACTGATTGATAGTGGGAGTTTAGTGAAATTACTGTGTGCATTGTATATATTCAGTCGCATTTTGTGGATAAAGAATTAGCAGCTGTTGTCCACTGTCCTGACATGTCTGCAGCGAAGGGGAGGAGGTGGGGTTGGTCTGTATAGAAGTGGAGGAGTGGTTGTTGGGCAAAGAAGATGTCTAATTGCTTTACCTCACAGCTCCTTGAGAATCATGCCATACATTGGGCTCTACCTGCTTGCGAAGATTGTCGAGCTCGACCTCCAGAGATTGAAGGAAACGCTTCCTCTCACTGAGATCATTCTGGGCACAACGCAGCGCTTCATTGCTTTCCTTGACCTCCGACTGAACTGCCTTTAACTGTGGACGTGTATCAGAATAACATCATGAAAAGTGTGAACTTTATGTCAGAGCAAACAGGAAATGAAAATTTTAAAATGAGAGAAGAGTGAAAATTAATTAATGTTGACCTTCTTGAGGTACCAGGCTTCGGCCTCTTCTTTGTTCTTGCGAGTGATGCCCTCATACTGGACCCTCAGCTCGGCCATTATGGCCCCCAGGTCAGGCCCCTGAGCTGCATCCACCTCTACATTCACCTGCTCATTGGCCAGACGGGCCTTCATGGAGCTTATTTCCTGTAATATTAGAAAGAGCAGAGAACAAACAATATTATCTATATATCATCTTAGGAAAATCAATGGTTATAATCCTGATTTTAATCAGGATGTATTGTCACAGTAGCTGCTTATATCTGATTGTAACAGCATCTCACAGAACTGCTTGAGCTATCATTAGTCTAAAAACACTTCAAAGACACGAGAGTGTATATGATATACTGAACATAGATTTTAAAAAGACTAAGCTTGATTTTTTAAGATGAATACTGTTAAATTGGCACTTTTCAAAGTGCTTTTTTCCTCTCCCTGCCTTTCCGTCATTTTCCATCTGAACATATCCTGTTTGAAGTGACAGCAATGGTTCATTTACAGTAGAACAGACATAATTATCAAAACAAAGAATCTCTGATTTCAGATAAGGGTTAGTGATGGTTGGATCTCCACTTAAAGCCAACTGGAGTGATAACAAGCAGGTTTTTTTCGGCCACGTTCAGCAGGTCCATCAGTTTTAAAATTTGCATAAACAGCAGTTACATTCAGGAAATTTTGTTGATTATGCAGATAGTGGATCTGATCTGTTTTAGGTGTTTTTTTTCTGTGGTTGCCAAAATGTACAGTCCTCCCAAAAGAAGTTAACCTGAAAATATAGTATGAGTAATCAACAGTCATAATCCCATAAATAAAACTGATGTTTTGTAAAGTCAATGGAGACTTACGACAACACTGACTGTTTTCTCAATAACAGTTAACTCACTTTGCTGCTCTGCAGGTATAAACAAAATGTTATGGAAAGTGATGGAGACGAAGCATAAATTTTCCCTTGTATTGTTGGAAGTTAACCACATCAATTTAATCTAGAACTCTCCAGCTCCGGTTCTGGAGATCCTGCAGGTTTTAGTGTTTCCCTAATTAAAATGAAAAACGTTCTCCGACAACTTGTTGCCATATTCTGCACCTCTCCTTCTCTTTGGAAAATCTAACAAATAAATTGATTTGTAAATTTGGCCTGTTTTGCCACAAAATTAAAATATGCATCTGCTCAGCTGAATTCAGAGTTTTCCAGTAAAATTTTTGTTTTTGTGCTTTTTAGTATTTTCTTTCTACCAGATTATGATGCACTCAGTTTTCTCTTCACAAAGTGGAACAGATCTGAATCAGTGTAAGGTCGCTGCTTCTGCTGTCAGCTTTTACAGCACTCTTATGAAACAGATAGAAACCATAGGAAATGTGTCAGCTGATTAAGTCATTATAAGATATAAATGTAAACTAAACACAAATGAATTTTAATATGCTAAAAGTTTATCATCTTTATTGAAAACTGCACTCCACACAAATACAATACATCTCAAACCATCCTGGTTAGGAGAGCACCACTGTGGGTGGTCTGTTTGGAAATGTCTACTTTAGGAAGGTTGACACAGCAGATTAAAATCTGTTTGTATCTGAGTACAGCATGTTGACAGAACTAGGTGTTTAAATCCCCCACAATCAGCCACTATATGTCTAATGAATCCAGCGTAGTCACCCACATTTAGGGCCACCATGTTCAGTCTGACACGAGTGAAAACGAAAACCAAGTTGACGAGAACTACATTGTTTCTCTATCAGGATTTTTTCCAATGAGGCTTGCTGTTTTTACATGAAACGTGCTTTGGCAGAAGCAATAACCCTCTCTGGTGTCACATGGAAACTTGAAAATGAATATTCTGTGTTAACTAATTAAAAATGTTGCAAAGGTTTTACATCATAGGACAGGGTGGGCAACTCCGGTCGTCCAGTGCAACAGACCTGCAAGTGTTGTGAGTTTCCCTGCTGCAACACACCTGACACACATCAGACTTAATTAGAGACTTGTGCAGAGCTAGATGTCAAACTTAACACAAATCTGCTAATTAGCTACTGATCTGAGTCAGGTGTGATGCCGCAGGGAGACTCACAACACTTGCAGGTCGGTGGCACAAGGACAGGAGTTGCCTACCCCTGTCAGATGATATTTATTCATTAGAAAAGACCCCTTTAAGAAAAAAAGCTCATTCAAAGACTGATTTGAAAACAAAAATGAATATATTCATCATCATTATTTTTTAAAACTGAAACATATTAATAAGGATAAATATCTTCCTTATTTCTTGTCTTCAATTGGCTGTACGCTGTTCTGCAACATTTATTAAAGCACTTTTGTTTGCATTTAACTTGAATTACATTTTAATTACATTTCATACATCCTGAAGTAGAAATTAAAGATAAGCTGGTTCCTAATCAACCACTTTATTTCCATACATCAGTGTACAGTACAAATTGTGCGATAAAATCAAGTGACATCTGTCTACATCCTGGACACCACACCTGACTGTCTAAACACACACACACACACACACACACACACACACACACCTACACACACACACACAAACACACACACACACACACACACACACACACACACACACAAACACACACATGGTCTCTCAAGTCTTCACCGACTCCTGTTTCTGTGTTATCTTGCTATCTTAAGGCACTGAGGTAAAATACAATGGGTGTGTCCTTACACATACAGTAACATTATCATGTTTCAGATACTGTAGTGTGTAACCTTGCGGTATGACTGCATGACAGTATTCCAACACAGTTTTGGGTTGTTAAGATATTTTTCTAAATTCATTATAGTTAGTTGCAGCTTTCATTTGGTTTGAAAACTAAGTATTTTACATATTCTCTTTCAAAATCTTTACTAAATAAGTTATGATTGGCTTTACTTTTGCAGAGATCAGCTTTTACCTCATCATGATTCTTCTTGAGGAAGTACAACTCCTCCTTCAGGCTGTCCAGCTCTCCTCGCAGGGTGGTGATGAGCTGGTCGTGGTCTGACTTTGCTCTCCTCAGAGCCTGACAGTCCCTCTCTACTGACTGGCACAAGGTAGCTTCTGCTTCATATCTGCAGAGAAAAAAACAAAAAGAGAAGATGAGGCTACCAGAACACATAAAACACTTATAAAAATGGATGAATTAGAAGATATTCCATCCATATGAGGGGTGTTTGTGAGGAAAACAGTATCATCTTTATGATATTAAGCAAAAGTATAAATACCACATTGTCAAAATAACGTGAATATCTTAATATTTCTCTTTTTATTCCAGAAAAAAATCTCTAGAAACACTTTTAAAAACTTCTCAGTGAAAATGACTTCGATTGATTGGATTATTGATGTGTTAAAAAGAAAACAGCCTTTAAAGTTATTTGTGGTCAAACAGAAGATATGTGTGCCAGTTTTAATTAACCCTGATCCTCGGGACCCACTGCTCTGTGTTTTAAAGATAACCTTTCTTTAACACTCCTGAATAAAATAAATATCATCAACAGTGCTGCAAAAAACTTGATGAGGAATTTCATTAATATGAATCAGGTGCGTTGGAGCAGGAACATATCTGAGGACATGGAATGAGAACAGCTTTAAGTAAAATTTTGAAGTTTTTTGTCTCATTGACCTCAAATCAAATGCAAATAAAAGGTCATGACCTGGTTCAAAGTTTCCACACCAGGTGGAGCTTTGTGGCTTAACATGGGCGGCTCTAAATTATTTTATTGTCTATTTTAGGACTGGGGAATTGGAGAATTGGGGTCGTTCGGGAATATACCCCTAGCCGTTGCTTCTGATGGCATAGACCTTGTTTAAAGCACAAAATTAAAATGTAATTTATAGGAACATTGTGCAAGTGTTTACCCAAAAATTAGTCTAATGTGAATTAGAATGGATGTTGGACAACTGGCCAAGTTGGTCTGAAGTTGGCACTTTGCAGGAGTGGATTCATCTCACATGGGATCATGTGACATAACTGAACGCTTTGTTTTACGCCTCCCCCTCTGTAATCACAGAAAGTTCTGCTTTGTGCTACATTTTCCTCTTCCAATCCTCTCAAGAGAAAAGACACAAATAATTTGCTGGCTGGAATCTGATAAAATAAGAGTGTGGATGCAAACCCCACTCTCTCTGTTTCCCCCAGTATTATTAGACTGGAAAGTTAGCTGTTTGCTAAATGCAGCTACTTGAAGCTAATCAGCCTTAGACCAAAGCTAACATGATTCCTTAAACATGTTGTGGAAGTTGACCTGGTTTGCATCCAATAAATGCATTTCTCACCATAATTCATGTATATATAACATAAATAACAGAAATATGAGCAACTGGCCTGGTTTAGCTTTATGTTTTCATTAACTGTTAAGTAAGCAGTTCTTCTGTACACTGCTTAATTTTCCCACAGTGTCTTGTGCCAACAACTGTTACACTATACCCCTTTAAATAATTGTACAAAGTAAATTTACTCAGTCGTGTTGGCATGAACGGTGCAAAGTCACACATGAAAACTAGCATGCAACCTCATACAAGAATCTATTATGTAAAGTCAACATGCACTTCGCTGCTAATATAATTTGTCAATGTCAAAGGATGCAACTCTCTCACATCACACCACAGAACATACCATCAACACTTTGTGAAAAACACCAGCAGTGGGTGTATCCTTACTCTACCAGCATTCCTCCAGTCTCCTCATGCCAACTGTGGACTCTCTGAAGGCCGACAATGTCTGCCTGACCTACACAATTTATCACATCTCCCAAAACTGATGTCTCAGTTGTTTGGTACTTCTGAGCGCCGTAAGAACGAAGCTGTTATTTTGCAGCATGACTGAAAGGTCATTTATTCACACTGCTCCGAGTGCAGTGTGCCACTCCTGTGCGAACACTCGCAAGCGGGTAAAAGAAAAGTGTGACACTTACTTGACCCTGAAATCATCAGCTGCCAGCTTGGCATTATCGATCTCCAGCATGATCCGGGCGTTCTCCAGAGTCTTCTTTCTCATCTGTGCACGAAAACATGGAGCAGAATAGTTTCAGACTATATGAATGTTCCTTTATTTATATACTGATTTGCTCAAGTGTAGTTTTGGTTCATAAACAGCAAACATTTTGAAGATTAATTTCCACTCAGAACAAAATCTTACAATCCCGAATAGAGCCATCCTAAAGTTGTGTTTGTATAGTTTAATCAGTGGTGCATAAGAATAGTTGTACCAGAAAAAAATAACAGTAAATGTTATGCCACGTTACTAAAAGTTTCTTATAACATTTCAGAAAAACATCTAGGGAACTAAAATCCCTGCAGCCTGGGTATCTGACCTCGTGCACGATAGCATGAGCCTGTGCCATCATCCCCTCAATGTCATGCCCCTTCGGCGTTTTCTCCTTCATGAGCTGCTTGATCTTCACCTCCAGCTCAGCATTGGACTTCTCCAGTGACCGCACCTTGTCCAGGTAGTTAGCCAGCCTGTCGTTCAGGCCCTTCATTGTTTCCTTCTCACTGGTTCCAAGGCCACTGATGGAGAGGCTGGAGCCCAGCACGTTGAGGCCGTTGCCAACAGAAAGGGAGCGAGACATTGACAGAGGACTAAATGTGGACAGAGGGGTGTTGATGGGCTTGGAGCGGAGGCTGCGCCCGCTGTCCCTGACGGACATGCTGGAGAAAGAGGGTTGACACACCGGGTAGCTGCGCACAGAATGGGTGGAGGCCATTGCGTTCACTGCAGAAGATTCAGATAGTGTCAGTTTACTGATGAACACGCAACGCTGAAAGCGAATAGTTTATGTTGAAGATAAAGACAAAACCTCAGAGCTGACAAGAAACATGTTCTTCCCTTTTTATTAGTACCTACTTACTTTGCCTACTTGCCAAACTTGGAGTGGTATTTTTTTTTAATTCAAGTGTTTATTTACTTTATCTTTGGCATATGACAGGACAGTCTTTTACAGTGTGAGACAATGTACTTGGTACTAGTAACATTCATGACATAGCAGGGCAGGCAAGGTAAAAATAGCAAAAGTATAAAAAAAAAGATTCACATTGAGAGCAAAGCTAGGAATCATACAGCAGACTTTAGCGTTGTGGGCATTTAACTAACCTTTCATGAAATACTATTAAAAAAAAAAAAACACACACATACACACAACATAAACTCCTGTGCCAAAACTGCTAAATGAACCTGATAGCAAATTTTTCATATAAGATGTCACAATTATTCTTCCCATTAAGAGATCTTAAGAAATGAAGATGTATTCAGATTCCCATGATTGTGTTAAAAGGTTTTGTGATAAGTAAAAGCAGAAGATAAAGTTTGTATGTAAACTTACATGCTCAGTGGGGTTCAGTCGGGCTTTCTTTGTCCTGTTTGTCTGGTTTTTGCCTGTGATGGTGAGATTTACTGTTGCTGCATCAGCACTCACAGGTGAGCATGACTGTCAGCTGGGGAGGAGTCAGTAAATGACCAATCTTTCTGCACCAAAGAAGAGGATGCAACATGACACCCTGCAGAAAAGCAGAAAAGCAATTTAATATCCATGTAGCAGTTAAGCATTTACACTCATTTAAAACGTCATTCATATCAGAATGTGTCATCCTAGACCTGTGTGCTCTTTAATTTGTTCAAATAAAACTTGTTTATGTTGTAAATTAAATCAAATAAAAGAGCAACGCTTCAGTCACCACAACTGGGTCCCATTCTGCTGTTCAACACACAAACTGGCTTTGAGAGCTATTTTTGACTCCTATCACCAAACAATGGAAACCACCTCCTCAGGTTTTCTACTGACCTGATTGGTGAAACTGGTGTGGCTCGCAGGGATCTGGCTGTCTCCACTGTGTATTGAGGGTGGACACAATGCATTCATGGTGATATGAAAAGCCGGCTTCACCTGAGGATGGCCCAGCAGGTTGTAGAGAAACGGGAACAATGAGGAGAATGGAGCAAAAAGAAAGTGAAGAAGCCTGAGAAATGCACAAAGAAATGTAGGACATAGGTGGGTCTGGCTGAACTGGAAACTTAACTTATATTCGGTCTTTTTCACATGCACGCACAGTGTCTCAGTTCTGGGTTTAACTCTGGATTCCCCCGCAGATTATTTTCCAATGAAGATTAGATCACTCAGTAACTCCGACCTGCTTTACTTTCATGTTTTATGTCACATCTAGCTTCATCAACTCCGCCCAGAAAGCTCTGCAGCTTTTGCCCTCTGAACGGCGCAAAAGTACACTTGAAGTTTCTTTATGTGCCGTTTGTTGTCCCAAAATAACACTTTACTTCACCCAGTTTCCGTCCACAGAGATACTGGGTCAGAGAAAATTAATAAAAAAAGAAGCAGAACCGGTGCTGTCTAAGCAAAAAAACCCCCACTTTAGCTACAACAATTCTTTATATTTGTACTGTATCTATATGGATAATGATTCAGTTTGTAACTTTGAGCCTGACAGCCATCAGGATGGAGCTACACCGCCATCTTGTGGATAAAACACACATCACATCGTCAAATTTTCAAAATTGACAAAAAGACAACAAAAATCAGAATAAAATATTTTAAAGTGTAATTTCATTTATAAACCAGTGACTTGAAAAAAGCATACATCAAGAAGCAGGTCTGTACTTCTTAAAATGAACTCTGCTTTGGTCAAAGTTAAAATGTTTTTCTTGCGTGTTTTTCATGTCATGTCATTTCTTTTTTTTTGTTGTAACAAGCAATAGTCTGGTTGCTGTGTTGTGCTGAGGAAATTTACTTTGTCAAGAGGAACTTTATATATACATGTTTTTTTTTTTTTATTTAGAATAAATAATATTTGTTCTACAGAATTTACATATATTACTGAAGTAACTTCCACTGAAGTAACTCATGTAGAATTGAAACATGGAACAAACATACAAGAAAACACGACTAAAGGGAACAGTACGATTTGTGGACTGGAATAAAACTAAATGTTTCTAAATCAAATAAAATGTGTTTAAAAAATGTGCAACTTTGTAGAACATGTAAAAAGTTTCAATATAGGAAAATTATACATAAAGGAAGAAGATGTACAGAGCCCAGAAAAATCTGATTTCTTTTACATAAAGTAAAACTAAATTAATTTGTACTTCATTTAGTATTTTTACATAAATGAAATTAGCCAAATAATAAAAGTTTAAAGCACTGACAAATAGAAGTTAATCATATCAATAAGTGTTGATACACTTTCTTTCTTTTCTTTGTCACTTTTAACATTTTAAGTTAAATAAAGTTTAGCTCTGAATATAATATAAATCCTTTCTCAAAGATGATGTAAATGTAAGAAAAGCTCAAAGGTTCATATTTAGTTGCTTTTCAACTGAAACTGGGTCACTAAGACCATATAATATCTCCCCTATTGCTAGTTAATTAATAAAAAAAACTGTTAATGCATTACTTTACATGAAAACCTTTCATCAGTATGACATATTGATAACTTTGAAATGGTTTAGTTGAGTAAAACAGAGCAAATGAATAACATTTGTATTGTAGATTTACTTTTTTCTCTAACAATGTGAACTCACCCAGAAAATTAATTATTGCTTTTACAATAAGCAATAACAGAACTCAAAATAGTCAGTATTGATGGCTGTCTTCCTCCATTAAGCTCCTGTAAATCCAGCTGACACCAAGGCTCTAAAGTCTGACATGCAGCTCTTTCTGCCTCCAGCACGTCACGCCCCGAGAGAGTGATATATCCTACATGTTGCCTCTGCTTCTCATAAACTGAAACGCTGTGATATTTCAAATCTGATGTTCCCCGTTCCCAAAAAATAAACATCTTTTGGAAACCTGCTGTGGAGTCCTGTGTTTATTTTTTGCATAGTGCACGGTTGGCTGTCAGCCTGGGTGAAATGAATCATCAGTTTTAGCTTTTTCTTGCTTTTTGTCAGCCCTTTAACTCTCTGCTACTGTAAGAGCCATGGTTTACGCATGAAAAAGTACTTTCTCCTGGTTTATGTCTCTGAATTTCTACAGCACACTAAACACTGGTCCATAATCGAGAAGCAAATGTAATTTTATTTTCCTCTGTTCTAAGTTTGTTTGGAAATTTGATAGTGAATCCAGTTGTGCAGAGCATTTATAGCCAGAGTTAAATGGTAGGCCTGTATAATATCCAAACTTAAACAAAACACAGTAAGCCACAAAGTCAGTCTACTGCAGTGCTGTTTGTCCAGCAAAAGAACGTTTCATTTAAAAATGTTCATGTTCTGTTAACAGTGGTGCTGTTGTTTGTTGACGTGGTCCATCTCTGAAACCTAAAATAATCCACATTTGGATGACAAAGTAACGCTCCGAGTCAGACTTGTGCCACCATGCCTTAAACAAATATAATGCTTTCAGTTAAGATAAACAACATATTTTCTGAGTTAAAAGGTTAAAAGGGGGTCAGATTTCATTAAACACTGCATTAAACATTTAATTAAATACGTAAATATATACACTGGTTTCCTTTTATACAATTATTACAGCTATCACATTTTCAGCTATGCTCACCAAAACTAACCGCCAATCTTAACCACCCTATGAAAAGAGAAAAAAAAGATGTCACACTTGGGGCACACA
>JBAMHX010000013.1:6692266-6707149 GCA_037177515.1 Pseudomugil tenellus
CTTCCCTGCTTAGGCTGCTGCCCCCGCGACCCGACCCCGGATAAGCGGAAGAGGACGAGTACGAGTACGAGTACGAGAGGTAATGAGTTTGAAATAAACGATAATGTCACGCACATAACAACTCAATCTTTTACAAGCATTTCTTGCTTAGTTTAGTCATTTTCATGATAAATAACACAAGGAACAATAAAATGTAAAATAAAGTATCTCATGTTGCCTATGATGATCTTCATCTCCAAATTAAACAGTAGATAGTGAAACCATAACTATAATTAACCATAGTTTTGCCGCATGGACAATTTGTTATAAACATAAAACCACAACTACCGCTATAATGTTTATTAATGATGAAAATGGAAGGATTTATTCAAATTAATGAATGCATTTGAATATCATCATTTGTGCTGAGTCACTTTCAGGCCTTCACTTTTCAAGTCATATCATTTTTTGATTATATAAAAACTATGAATTGTGATCATGTATCGGAACAGTCATACAGGCAGCTGTTGTACTGCAACATAGAGCTTTGTGTGAAGCTTCACGTCTAATTTTTATTCAATTGAAGGTTTTATTGCACAACCTTTAACATGCAAAATCATATTTAAAAAGTTGATACTTTTAATTTGCAAAACTTTGATTTGATGCAACGAGTCTGTATGTCTGTAGTAAAGCTAGCTTGTTTGCTTGTACAGTAAAGAAAAAACAAGAAATAAAACATATTTATATATATTTTTATGCTTTTAAAGTAGTTCCAGTTTCATAGTTGTTTGAAATCACTATCAATGTTTTTTTAATTTGTATTATATTTAGATATACCGAAACAAATAAAAATAAATAAATAAAAATTGTGAGCAACACAGTGCATCTTTATTTATTGTTTTTAACTAATCTCTCCCTAATGCACCTGTCGCTCATTCAGATGAGCAATTCATAGCCTGTCTTAACATTTATTGCATGGTCTCTATTATAATTGATTAAACTGAGCTATTATTATGCTCATCAGCTTTTCAGATACTTTGCATAGAATCGTCAGTTCACTCCAATAATACACTCGAGAAACTCGGAAAAAAGAAGACCTTGCCAGCATATAGCTCCATCAGAAAATAAACTTGAGCAGGAGGAGAGGGGGGGGGGGTTGCTGATGAAGATGGCTCATGTTGCAATCTTCCATTGAGGTTTTGTTGACTGTTGTGCAGAGGAGAGTTCATCAGCATGAAGGAGACAAATATGAATGCGAGGAGACAAGGGGCACTGCAGTGTATCTGCTCATTAGGCAGCCGACGCTATAATTCTGCAAGCGAGCGGCTCTGCAATCAGGGGCCTATTCATTAGCACGGGGGCCGCTTTCATCTGTAACCACTTGAAGCTGCCAATCACCAGAGGCAGACGCGTGACAGGATGACAAAATGGGGCTGCTTAAATGCTTTAGGGATGCTTGTGCGTGGAGGGCGACATGCCTAAAGGCTGTCTTAAGTGCTCATATCTGAGAAGAACGAAATGTGCATTTTTACAGTGTAGTGCTGGCAGGTGGCCCAAACTGTGTCTGCCTGATAATCATCTCAGCTCAGTAGGATAACAGCTTTTATTCCAAAATTTCACAAGGAGCACCATCTTTTTCCGCAACGGTTTCCTCCTAAATTGATTGAAAGGGACTGATTAGATGACAGTTTCATTCAAAAGATAAACTTTAGCCGAGAACAAGAGTTGTCTCTTACTCATCGAGACTCATACACAGTACATCCACATAAAAATAAGATTTTCCAGAGACTCCTACACACCTGCTCCAGACATTATGTGAGTATTGCTAATGAAAAGAAACTTCATGTGTAATTGTTATGCTCTATGTTTGTGAATGTAATGACTTCCCTGCAATGCCGTCTCTGTGACCGACTTTGTTTCTGCATTTTATTATTCCTTTGCTTTTGGAAAATGGAAACTTATTAATTTACCTGCCAAAAGCTAGATGAGGAAACCGATCACAATCTTAATTTTCTTTAATATAAATTGCGTGGCTCAGTCTTCAAAGCTCACTGGGAGACTTTTACGGCCAGAGAAATGCAAACGAATGCTGACTTTCATGACAGCCTGAACGATTTTTCCACATTTAACTAATAAAAAAACACATTAAATTAATTATTACGTGTCACACAGTCCATTTAAAGTGTAAACTGAACACTGAAGTTTTTTTCAACGTCCTATTTCAGTTTTGGAAAAAGAAGAAGATGAATGAGAAGGAAAGAAAGAAGGAGAAGAAGGAAGAAAGGCATATTGATTAAGTTTAAAAGATCCAGATCTGACGATATCCCTTAACGCAGAGTATTCCTTTCACTCTTCCCACCACATTAGTTTAAGTGCTGTCAATCAATGTAACACCACAGAAGATAATCTGTTTTAAAGAGCTCATAAGAGGCAACAAACTGCCTGATCAATGAACACGCTTTGAGTGAATCGTCGATAATCGCTTTCACAGCAGGATTGATCTTATTTCCTGTTAAGTGCAGCATGAACATTAGAGATGATGTACAGGTTTGTAGCAGGATATTGCTCTCAGTAACAGGCAACTGGAGGCACGTGGCCTCAGACAGGCGACCTTCACACCGCAGGTGTAAAAAGATTCTCCTGCCTCACGTTTTCCCTTTCTTACACACACACACACACACACGCAGACACACACACACACACACACACACACACACACACACACACACACACACACACACACACACACACACACACACACACACTTTGTCCTTTTTAAATCAGTCCGCTATCAGATCTGAAACATTTTATTAAACCATAGCAGTATTTACAGTTTACAATCACTGAATCATTAATGTCAAGACACATTTAAAAGTGCTTCTTAAAAGTAAAGATTTGCTCTGAATAAATTAGTTTCCATTTTCTGACAACACACCAGCAAACAACAGTGAAGCTGCAACTGTGCTCAACACCAACACAAAGTCCAAACAAAGCTGAGGTTTTACTGTAATACTGTTGGGACTCTCCTCTTTAATTGGCTTCCTAAAAGTTCACGTTGCAGCAAATAAAATGTCTTGAAAATCCAAAAAGACGAATCTTCTGACCTTGTAATGTCTTACATCTTTTGAGGAAAGAGACACAAAAGAGTTCTTCTTCTCTGCATTTATAAAATCAAGGCAAATTAAAAGTGAAGTCCTACATTAGCTTGAAGTCATCACCGCGGCTCAGCTCACTGATTGAAAACAGAGATCCTGCTGTCATTTGAGGAGTGGACTCGCAAACAGAGGAGGCTGCCGACAGGACGTCCTGAAAGATCCCCCCCTCCCCCCTTTTTCACCATAATACTTGAGAGGTTGGAACGGAGAAGCAGCATGTCAGCGGCTGATGGGAAGCTGCGGTAAGGAGATGGATGGGTGGGTCAGGTGGCCCGGGGCAGCAAGGACGGAGAAGGGATGAGCTGCACATCCAAGAGAAACAACATGGAGACATGCAACATGTGAGTCACTGTAATTCAGTTGAATTCAAGGCAGTCAAACACATCTGTAGCTACAGAGTAGAGTTAATTTAATGTGTTCAACATCCTTAAATTTTTTTTCTCATTTCAACATAGAACCTCTCGGTAACACAGCTTGTGGATCGTTTCATTGTCTCGAAACAACAAACGCTTGCTGATGTCAGTCTGGTGGAAAAAACACAAGAAGCTTCTCATTTAAGTGGACAAAGAGCAGCAGCGGGAAAGTAAACGAAGTTTCAACAGACTGCAGAGATGATACACATTATGTGAAAAATCACACACAGAACCAAACTCCACTTTTTTTCGTTGAGCTGTTGATACATTTTAAGTATATTAAGAATTAGAATATTAAGTATTAAAGGTAAAGTGGACTTTACCCCAAACTGGTTTAATTTGATATTTCTTTATATAATATTACTGCTGATAATGACTTATCATAGATTTTATTTATTTCACACTCTAACCTTTAGATACAGTCTTAACAGGAATACTAATGTCATTTTTTAGTGTTTAACATTGTCCCCTAAAAATTCTCACATTCATGTTAAGTCACAGATAATAAGAAAATAACAGTGATGCTAACATTTGCTTTAGATTTGATCTTCATCATCAACTTCTATTTTTCGTTTTATGCCTGTTCTTTTGAGGTATTCTCATAAAACCTAGAAATATTACTTAGCTGCGTGTGTTTTCAGATGGTTTGTGTTTATGTGATGCTTGGGAGTTCTTCTTGGACATAACAGTGAGACAACTATGAAGCATTTTTATGATTTGCTGGTGGGATTTGGGTTTATGAGTGACTTGCTTACTAATATGCCCCCAAAAATACATTTGTGACAGCAACATTCACATTTTTGTATAAAAGAAATGGTAAGTTAAAACAGAAATGTGGGGAAAAAAAGACATATTCCTCCTACAGGAAAATTTTTTAAGGAGATTTGATATATCTGATTCATTAAAGTTAAAGATAATAGAAATATTATTCATGTGTTTTATGCTGTATGTGTCTTTTATAGTACTAAATATTTTATCCTCTTTATAATTTGATATTTATTACAAGAAAACGAAAAATGCAACAAAAGTTTCGGCATCAACAGGTAATTATTAAGTGATTATATTATGAAAATGAAAAGAAATTAATGTTCTTTTAAGCATAGTCACTTGAATTTTATTGTTTAAGTAGTACATCAATGTTGTCTCACATCAAATTATACAACTAACTAACTAACTAACTAAATACTGGTCTAAATTAATACGTAACTGCATTAAAAAATTGTGAACTTAATCTATAAGGTTTTACATTCTCAAAGCTTCAAAAGGTCACGTGCCTAAATTTTTTCTTATAAATTTCTTCAGGAATTATGATATAACACTTTATTATATTATATTATATGTTGAAATCACACTTGTTTTTAGGAGGGAATGGGAGATGTTAAAATAAATAAGTCTTCTGTATATGAGAAGCAAGTGTTACAAACTTTATGTTCATTAACTCTGTCTGGGTTGGTTATGGTTTGACATATTTGTTAGACTACAGATAGATGTATGCAGGATTAAAGGTTCATGTCAGGTTGTCTGAACGCAACACATGAAACCATTAAAGACACTATGCTGCTTGATGCTACATTTACTTGTAAAACTGTGATAAAAACATCAGTGTCACATTGTTCCAAAAAGATTTTATAGTTTGTCCAGGTTTGTTTTTTTTTTAAAAAAAAAAATAAATTTTTTAAAAACTTCCCCGATTGACAGAACAGACGGCCAAAAAGCCATTTTCACCTGAACTGTCTGAACTAAAACTGCACGGCTGGTCATTTCAGAAATATGTTAGATTTTGTACAATTATCTGATCCACTGAAAGCAGTGTTTTGAAATGCAGCAAAAATGCAACTCAAATCTAAGAAATTACTTCCTCAGGCATTTTACAGGATGTACAAATAAAACCTGATTTAGAAAATACAGAAACATGACTGTAAGGTTAAATACTTGATGATCAGTGTTTTAAATCAGACTTTTAAAGCTGATATTTTTCCCTGTGCTTTCATTTGTTAAGCACATGTTTAATGAGAGTAAAGCTCAAACACTCACTGTCCAGGTATCCATGCAGGGCCAGGAGGTGTGGTCGGTCTGGACTGCTGAATGTAGAATAGTGGATATCTTCTGGTAGTGATGGCGGCATCCTCGACAGCGGAGCGCTCTGAGAGAAGCTGCTCTGAGGTGGCTGCTTTTTGTGTCGGGCTCGGCAGTTCTGAAACCAAACCTGGGGGAGGTTACAGACATCATAAACAAACGAAAAAAGTGGAGCTCATATCACACTGTGCAGGTTAGGGTCCAGGTTTGACTGTGGTTCCATCATGTAGTTAGTAGTTTCTTCATCTGAGTCAGAATGATAACAGAGAACTTAATTAGCATAGTTTATGAAAAGTGATCAAATCGAATAAATAAAATTCAGCACTTTAACATACTTAATATACAACCCCTCATGAAACCGTGTCTAAAAAAATCATTGCAAGTCTTTTTAGGATGTAACAGAGGAAATGATTAATTTACTCGTTAAAACGTGATATTCTTTACCAAGCAGCTTTAAACTTGGTTATGTACCATCATGGATGATTCCTTTTAAATGAGATTCACCGTCATCCCATAAAACTGTTTACTCAGCTCCAAATCTGCTTTTGAATATTTGGATAAGAAAAGTGTCTAAAATGTTAGCATCTTTGCATTTACTGCAGAGTTAAGAGACTGCTAATCTCTCACAGTCTTTTCTCTGACATGTAAAACCTAAATGATTAATGATGCAACTTTTTGTTTCGCTCCTTTAGGCAATCATCCATGTTTAATTAGTTCTGCACAAAATCTCCTTTTCCAGGACAGAATTGTGACTCATTACTTAATCAATAGTCCAGACCTCATTTCAATGCTTTTTCTATGGTTAAAGTTAAAGTTTTTGGTTCTTGTGTTTTTTTAGGCCACCTTTATGTTTCCCCTTCAGAACCTTCCTGTTGTTCTTTATTACTTCACTTCAGGTTTTAGATACAGCTGACTGGAAGTCGCCATCTTCTGTAGACACAACCTGAGCTACTTAATAATGCTTTACACTGCTTTTGCAGATGACTCTTGTATTGGGATTGTCATTCCTTCAACCAGCGAAGTGCAAATTTAGCTCAGAAACAAACAAACAAAAATTTTAAAAAAGAGCTTGCATGAACAACCAGTAGTGATACCTTTTCTACACTTTGCCAAAGCGCCACAATATTTTAAAGTCAGACCTAAAATAACAGGGTCAGAACTGTTCAAATAAGAATTAAACATTATGTAGATCGGTAAAGTGCTCCTGTGTCTCCAGTTGACTTATGATCCATTAAAAACAAAACAGTGTCAGGTTTTTATCAAACGTTTCCTTCATTTAAATAAATAATCCATTTCTGGGATCTGAGAAGTAAAACCCAATGAAGAAAACAAAGTTTTCTGTTGCCATTTTATATGATTATTTTTGTTTTTTTATCATATGAATTACATCACACTCCTCCGTTCCCACCATAACACTGACTGAGAGTGAACCATAATGTAAATACATGTGTTGCCATGCCAACCTGTATGACTCGTCTGCTCAGTCCGGTCATTTCCGCCAGTTTCTGCAGCGTCTGAGCGTCGGGATTGTTGTCCTGAGCAAACTGAGACTGCATTACCTGAAAAGACAAGAAGCCACATATACATCAAAGAAGACACACACACACACACACACACAAACACACACATACACACACGTATAAACGAGTGTATCTATACCTGCAGCTGCTCAGCAGTGAACGATGTCCGTGCCCTCTTGGCGGGTTTTGGTTGGCAGTCCTGGTCAGAGGGTAGCGCTCCTTCCAGAGTCAATCCTGTGCCTGAAGATAGATACAACAGTAATCCACTAATTAAAATTCAGTCATCACATTGGAAAATTACACATAACAGCGGAAATGTAAAAGCAAATATGGAGCTCCACAAAGTCTGTGATGAAACTAAAAACTTATCCAAACAGAAATGCAACATAATTAAAATGTTTTCTTGCCAACAACCACACGGTTCAAAATATTTAGACCAATATGGAAACTTTTTTTTTGCATAACAGTCCAGCAGTGAATGATGCAGGAACATGAGATTAGCTGGGTGAAATATTCCTATACGAATTAAATTTTTACTGCTGTCCTGGAACCTCATTGCTCCTATTTCTTTTTATGCTCCTTGAAAACCTTTCCTCTTTTTATGCTTTGCTTCACCTCACGGTGCTGTAAAAAAAAATGAAAGCATGAATAAGGATGCATCTATATTTACAGAACAAAATGCTTGTTTTAGAATATTTCAGTCAATAAGAGCACTTCACGTCACTTCAACTAGCACAGAATAAATCAGTTTGCACAAAAAAGGCAACTAGAGATAAGGACCGACTGGAAATTTCAGCTTAAATAGCTACACTACATGGCTTTATTTCTGCCCTGGGGGGTAAACTGCTAACCAGGCAAGAAGAGCAATTCTCCAAACCAACACACTTTTCACCCAAAATCATTAAAGAATCTCAGTCAGTTTTGGACATGTGCACTAATGAAGCAAAAGATGGCTTCCCCAACGAGTTCCTAATCATCTCCTGTGTTTTAAATTGAATTCATTTCCAGCTAATTAATGCATATCAAACTTGTGATACATTATATTGCTCCATTTAGTTTGCAAGGCAGATACATGATTTCTTTTACATTTATTTATCTGCTTACTCTGTAAAGTATCTGCAAATATGAATTATAACATCATCCAGATAATCTCATCATCTAATGTCTAGTTTTGTTTGACAAATAAATTAGCATGTGGCAGATATTACAATTTTATAACTTTTTGGTTTTATCCCTTGTTTGGCTGGAATGTGTATGTCCACGACAAAAACAAGTATTTACTCTCATTGGGTAAAAACAGGTGATCCAAACGCATCCTCTGGTGTTACCATTCTCTGCAGCTCTGCGAAGGTTGTCCAGCATGATGTCATAGTGGCTGCGGCAGAGCACCTTGCCCTCCACCAGCCCAAACTCCTCCCCGGTCGACAGTTGCCTCTTGCAGGAGAAGCAAGCAAAACAGGCCAGGTGGTAGACGCTTCCTCGAGCCCGCCGCACCCAGTCGCTGGCGTACACCTGCCGTCCACACTGGGCACACTTAGTCCCAAACCTACTGTGTGGGAGGAGGGCACAAAAGGTGAGGCCATATGTCAAACTCCTGTATCATCTAGGAGGAAAATATAACCTATCACTTCGCTTTTTATAAAATCAAGCAGTGATCAAGAATGAAACAGATTCTCCTCTTCTTCTCCTGAAATAATGAAACTGATCAGAAAGATGTATTTTGAATTTTTGTTTGATTATTTTAAAAACTGTATCTTGGTTAAATAACATCAACTTAAAGTCGTGCAGCAAAAGGTTTGTAGCTTATAAATCCAGGATATATAAAAACCTTGAGGATTGGTTTTGCAAAATAAAAAAGAGAAGAAATCCCTTAAATATATTTCAGGGCAGTTTATTTGGCATAACTCCATCAAAGAGCATGCAAGCGCAACATAAACATGAGTCCCTTTGTAAAAAAGAACCTCAAAAAAATTGTCAGTGATGTTGTTAAGTTAGAAGTTGTAATTATCTGACAAAATTACAATAAATAAAAATGAAAACAAGACGTAATAAAAGGCAGAAAGGTCCAAGGTGTTGTATGATAATTACATCCTACTTTAAGCTTTTGTTTAAAGTCATTTCAGACGCAAAGCAGGTACACTATTAAGTTATTAATCTTAAGTCAAAGCAAGATAGGATCAATTTGGAATAAAGATGATTTAGATTTAAAAAGAACGAGATGATATCAATCACATCAGATCAGATCTGTGGTCATTTTTCACATGCAGAAAATAATATTCATTCAGCCTATTGAGACACATTTAAATCCAGAAGTAAAAGCGTTTTACTGGTTTATTATTATTATTTCTTTTTAATTTAGATTTAGAATTTAATTCAGATCATTTGCTTTTGTTCTTTTAAATGTGAATAATACGAAAACAGATGGTGTTTATGGATAATTATTATGAATTGGTGATCGATCGTTTAACCAAATTGTGAGCTATAATAAAAACGTTTGTTTTTTTTTTTATCATTTTTCCAATTTAATTTAACTTAAACAACACATGTTAAGCAGCTGTTTCATATTTTAAATATAATTACATCAGAAATACGAAAGTCACTAATACTTCGTAATGATCATTTTCGTTTTCCTGAAAAAAAGGGGAAAAGAAAAAAAATCATTTTTGCCAAACATGAATGAATTTTACTCATATTTAAAAATATATCAAATTAAAATATTCTAATTAGTCGTTTGGGTAGTTATTTAACCTTTTAAAACATCTTTAGATTATATGACGTAGCTATTGGACGATATTTTGATAAATGAATTATAGACAAAAAATACATCAAGTCAAGTTATATGTTTTGGAGGAGAGGGATACAACCGCCATTTTAAATAAATGAAACTGAATTTAGAACAAAAAACACGTTTCTTACCTGAAATAATCCAGTTTGCAGTAAATTTCTTTATTTTTAACGTAGCAGCTGCTGTGTTGACGCAGAGACGCTCTGCAGACCGAACACTCCAAACAGCCCAAATGCCAGTTCAGGTTGTTAACCTGCGACATTAAAATACTCTGTCAGACTCATGCATACTGCTTATAAGATAGCCTATTTTAAAATGCATTAAAAAGTTCCCAAATTTAAATGAAACTCATGTAATTGTTGCATATTTTGTTCTCCAAAAACATAAATAAAAATACACACAAAACTCAAAACGTGTCAAATCGGAAAACTTTTCACCATTTTGTCAAGATGTAGATGTCAAACGAAAACTGTACATTTTATTTTGGGAGAAATGTGTCACCTTCAGCAGGTATCGGTCGTGGATGTCCATGCCGCAGCTCGCGCACTGGTTCTTGGCAGCGGGAGGAGAGCAGAGGCACGCGGCCTCAGACGGACTGGACTCACCGGACTCCTTCTTTACCTCTGACTCAGACTGCACCAGAAAAGTTAAAGTTCATTGAAAAAATAAAATACAAAGACAGACACATTGTTTAGCCAACTTAAATTCAATGCCCGCTGGTATTTTTTTTAAACTTTTCAATCGGTTTCATTTTTAGGAGCAGTTATAAAGAAATAGTCAGGGCTATCTGGAAAAAGCACATCTGACCCAAAGCAATGTGATTAACGGATGAGTTGAATAAATTCCATGAAAAGTAAAAAGTCCAAATGCCCACGCATATGCCATGGCGACCATATGTGATGAAATAAAAGTAGGAGAACCGTTTTAGAACATATAAATCCTCCTGAACAAAACTTTTAACTCATGCAAACGAAAAGTACAAGTTTTTGTGTCTTTTGCCACATGAACGCTCCAATCTTATCGTTGCAGCCCCCCCCCCCCCCCACCACCCTCCTTTCAGCAAACCTACGCTGGAGTTAAATATCACGTCATGCTTTAAGTTTCAGGGTTGAAAAAAGGAACCAAACTTACACAAATGAATAAGAAGCTTGCAAACCAAACTCCCCCAAATATTTATGTGACTCACCATTTTCAGGACTTGAACGCTGCCTATTTGGAGAGGAGACGGAGCCTGCTCTGCACATTACGCATCTCTACCCCAACCCACACTACATCCGGTCCAAAACAACGAATTACAGTTTCTCCTGCATTTAAACCCTGGTAACAAAAGACATTTTTTATGCAATTAGAGGAGGAGAAAAAAACTACATATGATCGATCATTCCTCTTGTGCGCAGTGGGAGGCTGTATTGCAATCAAACGCAATGAAAAGAAAGGATGGCACTATATCTGCAATTAGCGGTGGAATGAAATGCTTGGCTTGATAAGAGGCAACCCGAGTGTCAATTGCATCTGTCACTCAAAGAAAAAAATGCAACCGAACTACCAAGCTAAGGGAGAAAAACGCATCCTAATTTCAATAGCTGTATAATCGAAAATCGAAAAATCTCCAAAGTGAAGGGGCTCAATTGGAGATCGCTCTATTCATAACAGACAATGTGCAGAAACTGCAACTGATCTTGAGACATAAAAGAGCTTGATTGTCTCTTTTTCGTGATGGACCCATTTAAGCACTTGAGGCTCCCCTCGGTGATTACAGCTGCATTCATGAACAGCCAAAGATCTGCGTTTGGGGGGCAATCCGGAGTCCGTGTTGTCCTTCAGTTGTCGAAATTAACACGAATGCAAGATTATGTTAATTACAATCTTCAGTATAAATATTGGAGGCAATGAAATAAGAAGAAACGGTCCGTGGGAATATAAAACATATAGTTCATACACAGAAAACCTTCCAAAAGCAGCCAAAACATCGTCCAGTAAAAGTTTATCCAGAAAACCAGGTGAAAAATATCCAGATAACTCCCAGGATGGTTGGTTACACGCTTTTCTTCTTGGTTCTATTTTATTTATTTGAAAGAAACGGTAATACAACTCCTTCAACTTTGTGGCGCTGAGTCTGATGGCTCCAGCGCGCCCCTGCTCCATGTGCTGCTTTTTGCTCTCCTGGTCTCGGAGTTTACACCCAGTTCAGCCAGACAGGATGTGATGCTGCACGCTGGACCAGCAGACATGGCTTCACCCTCCTTTCTAGCAGAAAAAAGGGGCATGGATTGTAACAAAGAAGATAAATGGATTAAACGCAGTTTGATTAATGTAGATCTGAGGAAACTTTATTGAAATGAACTCAGCTGATGTGATGCTAAAAATCAGTATCAGTTCCAAAGAAGTTCTGTTTAAGTATAGATTGGGAATTTCCTCCATTTTCCATCCATCCATCCATCCATCCATCCATCCATCCATCCATCCATCCATCCATCCATCCATCCATCCATCCATCCATTTTCATGAGACAAAACTCTTACAAGGAAAAATGAATAAAAAAAAGATATTAGGAATAATTCCACTAAATGGAAAGTGTAAACAGAACTCTCATTTAGTTAAACACTGGCTAAAGATTTCTGTGGGCAAACTTTTGCACAAGTTTTATACACAAATGTCACTCAAACAAAAAGTGTCTGAATGCAGCATCAATGTCTCTGAACTCAGAAGCATCTTCGATGGACTTTCCCACTGCAGAAATGTGTGTTGACAATCAAGCCAGGAGGTTATATTGCCCATCATGCATCTTTTGAATGATACAATGCTAAGTTCTGCACCCATGGTGGAAGAAAAAAGACGGAGCAGTTATTTAACTGATGTGTCTGCTGCTCTGCATACAGGCCTACATACATACTGAAACCCTTCATCACCTGTATGAAAGAATTAAGCTTCATCATCTGCAGCTCTGAAGCTGGTGCATGTTTTGAAAGAATGCAGTGCTGCCTCTCTTCATTCAGAGTGCATTTCTCCAACCAGAGCACCATGTTTCTTGGTGGGTTTGATACAAACCATCTTTTGGCAGGACGGTCACTGATTGATTGTTGTCTTGACTTTGGAACTTATGTTACTGCAATAAAGATTTGCATGTCTTTGTTGCAAAACATTGATGTTCTTCTGATGGTGTACTCACATGTGGTCACATCATGATTGTACGTGATATGTCCACTTTTAAAAAAAATATATATTTTGGCATGCTGTGCCCCGTGAGAAAACCCAATCTATCCGTTATGTGACACTGATAACAAGTTTAACTTTTGGATTTGGAATCTGACGTTTGACACTTGCTCAATGTTTTTTTCAAACTTGAGGATCAGTCATTGCGTTTGAACAATTATTACAAAGTGATTTATGTTGTCGATAAACCATCAGTCCATCAAATCCACCCAAAAGTCACTCAGTATCACCGATTTATATGAAATGAAAGGACGGAGCTAGAAATGTTAAAATAATTCATCTTAAGCTTAATTTAACTTGACAAAATTTATTTCAGGTACAAATAAGCATTGGAACTTTTCTTTGCCTTGCGCATTACATTTTATAGCATTTAGTTTCTTTTATCTTGTTTCCATAAGATTCCTTAAGTCTATGCATGCAAGAGTGAGTTTCAGCAGAAAAATGTGTCCACATCCTGATTCTGAATGAAAAAATTGTACAAAACATTAAATAAAGTGTGCATCAATACAGATGAATGAACTATAAATGTAGATGTAAGTTGTTTTCTTTCTTTTTTATATCTCCAGACTTCTTCTGAGAGAATGAAAATGACTTGAAGGAAAGGTTCCCATAAAATTAATGTCACTTGAGCTGTTATTGATTACCTAAAAGCACCTGTAGCTTCTTCAGCGTTACATTGTCTCAGTCTCTTTGTATCATCATGCACTTCAGCACATCTGTGCATTAACTGCAATTACACAGAAAAAGTGGGAAGAGAACTGGGATTGAGAAAGGGGGACCTTATAAAGAATGTGGCTATTTCACTTCTATTATAACTGCTCTATTAGCCATGTGCATGGTCCAGTTTTTATGCTTTTATCAGTTTCTGATAGGTGGAGAGAAGGTTTTGCTCAAAAGGGATATTTAGAGACAAATTCTTAAAATAACAAGTAACAAATATTCTTAACAAATAAGTGGACTTGAAGTGGATCATATTTTTTTTGAATGGATGTTCAGAACTGATCATTCCTGAAGGTTTATCTGTAAGATCTAACATCTGTAATTATGTATCTTTTGTCCTTTGCCGCACCCTTGCATAACTTTCCCATTGAAGACCAAAAAATACTCAGCTGGTATCTTAACAATGCTAATATCTGCAGTGCGTCACCTGTTGTATCCTGTGCAGCTCTGTGGATGTCACATTACTACTGCCATACAAACAATAAGCAGCCAGCACACTGCCACAATAAAAACAAAGCTTAACACATGCTAAAGCTATTAGACATTATCATCAAATGGCCCCCAGTGGACAGTTTGATGGCTGGTATGTTAACAATGTTGGACATGGAGGAACAAGTTCACATGAGGGCAATTTTTTTATTTACAGCCCAGAACATTGGGAAGCACCCGGCACGGAGGTGGGGTCCCTTTTTCGTAATTAAATAACAATGCTTGTGTAACCACATTGGACCTCACTCACAAGGCTTTTGAGTTAAAGCTGAAAATGGAAAATTGTTTGTAACTGAGCAGGAAAATTAGATGGAGGTGACCTGAATTTTCACTGCAGATGTCTTGTCCCGCAGTCAGTGGAGTAGGACTTTATTTCCATAGCACTTTCTACTCTTTTAGTCTTTCATCAGGAAAGAGACTGTTTCATCTAACTCAAGTTTTTAGTGTTTAAAGTAATAAAGCACATGTGTCAAAGTCAGGTCCTCGAGGGCCGGTATCCAGCAGGTTTTGTTGTTTCCTGCACTAACACACCT
>JBAMHX010000013.1:6721188-6735263 GCA_037177515.1 Pseudomugil tenellus
TGGTGTGTTTTGTTGGGTGCGAAGGTTTTTTGTGTGCGGGGTTTGGTGGGTTTCTGTGTTGGAGGGAGGGGTGGGGTGGGGAAAGTTTCCCCCCCCCCCCCCCCCCCCCCTTTTTTTTTTTTTTAAATGTCTTATTCTTTGTAGAAAATTTAATTTCCTCATTTTTTATATTTCTGTAGCTTCTCTTTGAAATCCTTGACAACCTGCTGGGCATAGCTATCACATAACTATAAATAACGCAAATCTCTTTTCTGATTTGCAGTGAATCCCTGTTGCTTCTACCCATGTCAGCACTCAGGAGTGTGTGTGCGATATGGCACAGACAGCTATAAATGTGACTGCACCCAGACAGGTTTCTATGGAGTCAACTGCACCATTCGTAAGTTCACAAAACTACAACGTATGCATGCTAGCAGCCCTCCCAAAATATGTGCAATACCTGGTGTATATCAATGTTTTTCAATCGTGGTCAAGACAAGGCAGAACAAGAAAAGCAGTTGGATCCATTGCATATTAAGTGTGTTGGAGCAGGGAGTGCAAAAAAGTGCAGGACATTGGTCCTGGAAGTTTGGAGTTTTTCAATACCTTGTGTTTCAGAACACACACACACAGCTTAAATTATATGTAAAGCACCTTGAATCCGCCTCTAAGCAGGAAATATGCTCAAATAATCAAACTAAATGCTTTGTCTTGATCTTTCTGTGTAGCGGAGATCTGGACCAGAATTCGTCTCATGTTGAAGCCCACTCCATCTGTGGTTCACTACATCCTCACTCATTTCCAGTGGTTGTGGAACTTTGTCAACAACTGTTTCTTACGAAACACCCTCATGAAATTAGTGCTGACAGGTTTGTAAAGCCACAGAAAAGCTACTCATCGTCCATTTTCTTTCATTCATCTTTGTTGTTTTTCTTTAATCCGGGGAGACTGCAAAACACTATTTGATCAGTATGGTTTGGACTTTTTTTCTTGTTCAATATGTTATTTATTGGACATTTTCAATATATTTTTGTTTTGTTTGCTTGTTTTCTTTGTTTATTCTCTATAAACATCAATAAAAACAACAATAAAAACAAGGGGAGTATAGAAAGTGTAACTTCCCCTACCTATTTATATGATAAATTCCTAACTGCATTTAAAATTTGCACCAACAGTAGTACTTCTAACTTGTTCCAGTTTTTTACAAATCTGATGGCTCAGAAATATTTACGAGTTTTGGTTCTACAGTAGAAGTGATACAAATTATGAATGTTTCCCCTGTTATTTTTGTAAGGCCTTATACAATCTGTGCAATTCAGTTATGTAAGGTTGTTTAGCACCTTGTATTGCATCTAGATTTGAGTGGTAAAAGGCCAATCTTTCTGGATATGACAGTCCTCTACAAATAGCTAAACTTCTTGTGAAGTACCTCTGAAATGATTCGATAGCTTCTATATTAGTCTGAAAGCGAGGTGACCATACACAACAAGCAGGTTCTAACAATGGTCTATTTCACTAGGAGATGTAAAAAGAGAAATCATGTCCTTTAAACCTGTTAAAGATAATACGGATAACAAAATGAAACTTCCTAATGTTATCATATTGACCATTTACATGCCCACAGATGCAAAACAGAAGTTTGAGCTGTCATTGAATCAGGTTTTAGAGTCTGATAGTTTGAGAGCTACGGGATTATTTTTTAGTTTTTCTTTTTCTTTTTCCCACAAGAGGAATTGAGCTACAGATAAGCATCAGGATTTCCTGCGCTAAAAAATTCAGTTTCATGCTTTCAGTTAAACAAGTAGTACTCCTGCCTTGTAGGAAAACTGAGACTGTGGACAAAGTTAAAGGGTGAAAACTGCTGTTGTTCTGTTCTGTTCTGTTTCAACTAAATCCAAATAAATACACGTACATCTCAAGAAATTAGAATATTATGAAAAAGTTTAATATTCTTCATCAGTCATTTCAGAATGTGAAACCCATATATCATATAGATTCATTACACATAGAGTCAAACATTTCAACATTCATTCCTTGAAATATTGATGATTGTGGCTTATAGATAACAAAAACCAAAATGCAGCATCTCAAAAAATTAGAACATTGTGGAAAACTTCAATGTTGGACAGCCATAGTGCCATACCCTGATCAACTAATTAACTCAAAACACCTGCAAAGATATCCCGAGCCTTTAAATGCTCTCTCAGTCTGGTTCATATGGCTGCACAATCATGGAGAAGACTGCTGACTTGACAGATGTCCAGAAGACAATCATTGCCATTCTCTACAAGGAGGGAATGCAATTTTGCATTTCATTTGGAATTTAAGGTCCCAGAGTCTGGAGGAAGAGTGGAGAGGCACAGAATACATGTTGCTTGAAGTCCAATGTGAAGTTTCCACAGTCAGTGATGATTTGGGGAGCCATGTCATCTGCTGGTGTAGGTCCACTATGTTTTCTGAAGTGCACAGTCAACACAGTCATCTACCAAGAAATTTTAGAGCACGTCATGCTATCTTTCATTTTCCAGCAGGACTTGGTACCTGCCCACACTGCCAAAGGAACAAAAAGCTGTTTCAGTGACCATGGTGTTACTGTGCTTGATTGGCCAGCAAACTCACCTGATCTGAACCCTATAGAGAATCTGTGGGGTCTTGTAAAGGGGAAGACTAAATAATGTAGATGACCTGAAGGCTGCTATCAAAGTGACCTGGGCTTCCATTACACCTGAGCAGTGTCACACACCAATCGCTTCATGCCACGCCGCATTGATGCAGTACTTCATGCAAAAGGAGGCCCAACCGAGTATTGAGTGCATGGAAAAGAACATATTTTCAGAAGCCTGACATTTCTGTTTAAAATATCCTTTTTAAAATTGATCTTATTTAATGTTCTAATTTTTTTAGACACTGTATTGTGGTTTTTGTTATCTATAAGCCACAATTATCAATATTTCAAGGAATGAATGGTTGAAATGTTTGACTCTGTGTAATGAATTTCACAAACCAGGGTAAACAGGCCAGTTCTAAGACAATTATTAAGCTGTGAAATCATCTACTCGGAAGCAAAGTATCATAAAAATTTAATTAAACAAAAAGCAAAGAACACAAACATTATTTAACTAGAAGAGAACATTAGCATAGCTTTGTTAGCCACCAGCATGCTCGTGTTAGTCTCACCTAAAAAGCAGATAACATCTTTAGACTGGTAACTAATATTTGCAGACATTGAGCTACTTTGCTAGCATGCCTTGCCCTGGACCCTGGGATCCAGCATTCCTGTGGTCTTCCAAGTTTTTTCGATTTATTGAAAAGCAAATAAGCTGCTATAAGAGCTGGTTAAATTCTGTAAATGGTAAGCAAAAGCCATTTATGGAGTAGCTATTTATTTATTTCACTTTACATGGGTCTAACTGGACCAGTCTTTAAGGAAGAACAGGAAATATAATCTATCCGTCCAGTGCGTTTCTTACAATTTGTTAATCTATTGCTGGTTTAAGCATGTTTGAGAAGGATGCTAATGAGATTTACTTTAATTTTCTCCTCAAGTAGTATTTATAACTTATTTATACTTTATAAGGTATATTGGCAAGTTTTGTACATCAGCTACCAAGATTAATTTCAATCAACAACATCCTTCCCAGGCTAAGAATTTATGATGTCAGCTTCTGAAACAAGCAAAGAAAAGATCTGAACAAGTAGCAACAGAAACACATATGGATTAACATTATCATGCTCCATTTGTTACAGTCAGAAGTGACCTTATTCCAAGCCCTCCAACCTATAACACCAAATATGGATACCTCAGCTGGGAGGCGTACTACAACCTGTCCTACTACACACGGCTCCTCCCTCCTGTACCCAAAGACTGCCCTTTGCCAATGGGAACCAAAGGTGAGACCTAAAAAAAATTAAACTGACTACTATGATCCAGGAAAATTCTTCAATACCTTTTCCTCTACAGGTAAACCTGTTCTACCCGATATCAAAGAACTGACAGAGAGATTTTTTAAGAGACAGAAATTTAGGCCAGATCCTCAAGGGACCAATTTGATGTTTGCCTTCATGGCCCAGCACTTCACCCACCAGTTCTTCAAGACAAATCATAACGTTCAAGGAGGCTTCACCAATGCTTTGGGGCATGGGGTAAGACACACAAACAGCAATTCTTTCATTTATTATGTAATATAAAATTATGATTTTACACAGCAATAATTATTTTTTTCGGTGTTACACTCCCAGGTTGATGCAAGTCACATCTATGGAGAAGACCTCGTGACCCAGAATAAACTTAGACTTCATAAAGATGGAAAACTAAAATATCAGGTAAAGAAATAAACAGACAAAAATAAAGTTAATAATGCAGCACAATTCAAAAGTCTGAAATGTCTATCTTCAAGAAAAGGTAAAATATGTGTATGGAGTTGAGTGAAGAATGATATACACAACGGTCAAAAGTGTGGACACACTTTCCCATAAAATCCAGTGGGAAAGTGTGTCCACACCTTTGACTGGTATTTTAAGGCTATTTTATGATTAGTTACTCACTACCCTATGGCCATGTGTTGTTCTCATTCATCTTGATTTGTTAAAAGGAAATAAAAGATGTTCTGAGTCTAAATATTTCTCTAAACTTTAGACTAGCTGTTCAAAAGGAGCATATGATGATGTTATATTCACTTCTTCCATGTTTCAATCTAGACTAAAGTTATAGTAAAGATGATTTGACTTTAAAATTAAGCTATACGTACTTCATTAATCCCAACTGGTACATTGTTTCTTTGCATTTACATCAGTGGCAGTAGGAGCAGTGGGCTGCCATGCTACAGTAGGGGCCCACAGTGGGGGACCATTGTTGCCAGTCTGGACATTTTATCCTGGGTCCTCCAGCTCCACATCTTCTTTTGAATGATGCTATTTCTAATCATGTTTCATATGATTGGCATTTTCTAAATTTTATCTTGAGTCCCCGTAAAACATATCGCCCCAGAAACTGCGCACTACTTCCTGTGGCTTCTTCAGTTCTGTGAATGATGTGGTGTATCTTCAAGATAACAGTGATAGTGGTTAAAATGTTGAAATCATTTACTTACTTTCTATATTCCTGAGACATCATAGTACCATATCTTACTTTTTCGCACGCTCATGATAGAGTTTGGCCTTATGAAAGCACCTTATTTTATTATCAAGGAATCACAGCATGAAACACAACATTTCAGGCAAATTTCACAAGAAAGCAAGGCCTTGCACAAGTTTAAAGATATATAAACAGCTTAAAATACTAACTTTAAAATACATGATTCATCCTCCACAGTTGAAAAATGGTGAGATGTACCCTCCTACAGTATCTGAGGTCCCTGTAGACATGGTGTACCCTGAAGGTTTACCTAGCGAGCACCGTCTGGCCATCGGTCAAAAGGTCTTTGGCCTCCTGCCGGGCCTCACGATGTATTCCACCATCTGGCTGAGAGAGCATAACAGAGTCTGTGACATCCTGAAGGCAGAACATCCTACCTGGGATGATGAACAGCTTTTCCAAACCACCAGACTCATCATTATTGGTGAGGAAAAGCACATTACTTCTTCTAACACTTGCACACATTTTATAACAATACTCTTGAATGACTGGTATCACGTAAAAACAAATTTAGCCTGGATGGATTGATATATTTATGAAACGGCATGGATTGCTTTGCTGTGAAGCAATCGATCCCTTTTCACAACTTTGAGTCACTTAGTGCTTTATTTTAACTCAAAGTGTTGAATCATTTGTTTTTTGGTGCAAAATTATTTGCACTGTAATCAAAACTTTAGATGCACATAAAGTATGTGGTGCAAATAGGCAAAGATCTGTTCTGTGTCTTTATTTAAAAGTAAGTTGATTATTTCTGGTCATTATGTAGGCTACACTTAATCGTGACTCGAGAACTTTTGTTAAAACAAACCTAAAAGTATTATACTTTTATCTATAAGAATATCAACTACTTGGACTATTGTGCGTTTGGCTATTGGACTGAGTTCTACGATACCTTGTAAAAACATTACTACAAGTGATTTCATGCAAAAATCACACAATAATTTGTAGTGTACATAAGAATTACTGCAATGCACCTCAACTGTACATATGAGTTATTTAAGTTTGAAGAACAGCACAAGCAGGCTCGGATGAGGAAAGTAACAGCAGTTTAGTTGAGAACCTCCTGAATATTTAAGACGACAAACGGGGCAAAAAAGATGGAGTCTGAGAGTCTGATAGTCTGATGGAGAAGTCAATCAATTTTGATCAGACAGACAATCTGTAGGTCCAATGTTCTATTTCATATATTACCAAAAATCAAATAAAATGAAAACATGTTTTGTCTGGAATTTTGAATCCAATCCATTAACAATCCCGAGTCCATAAAACTAGAAATACTCACAAGGTAACAGGTTAATCACAACAAATCAGGGACAAAAGCAGGTTCAAGAGATGCAAAAGAGAGGCTGGATATTTGCAGAGGGGAAACTAGAAACTGCGGATTAAATGGAGAACTATACAGGAAAGGAGAATCGGGTGAACTCAAGATGAGCAATTTGCATTGAAAGGCTGCTCAGAAAAACTCACTGAAGTCTGAGAGCATGAATTGTAGATTAAATATTAGACTTACGCATGTAAAACTACTATGCCAGATATTACATTTCACTCCTCCTTGTGTTTATTTCTGCAGTGTTTAATCGCTATGTTTTTCCTGCAGGTGAAATAATCAAAATTATAATAGAAGAATACGTGCAGCAGCTAAGTGGCTACCTGCTGAAGCTGACATTCGACCCTTCTCTGCTCTTCGATGTGCGTTTCCAGTACAGTAACCGCATCGCCTTGGAGTTCTGCCAGCTCTACCACTGGCACCCCCTGATGCCAGACAGCTTTCACATCGATGGCAACGAAATCCCTTACTCCCAGTTTCTGTACAACACTTCCATCCTCATGCACTATGGTGTGGAGAAACTAGTGGATGCTTTCTCTCGTCAGCCTGCAGGACAGGTAGTGGAAATCCAGTCCGAAGCTCTTAAATGCCACTACAGAAGTTTGTGAAATCTGCATGCATGGTATAATGGCAATTAATTTCAAAGATATGTAAAAAGGATGATGAGAAACCTGCCGTGGTTTGGACTATGGGCGCCATTATTTGGACTTTGTATGGGTTTTGGTTTAGTATAATGGTTTCCTGTTTTATTTTGATAGTGTTTCTGTTTTGCTCTGTTTCTGTTCAGCTTCTTGTTCTGCTCATTGATTTCACCTGTGTTAGCAATTATGTCCACCTGTCCCTTGTTTAGTTCCATGTATTTAAGTCCCTGGAGCGTTCTGTTTAGTTGCTGGTTCATGCTGTCATAAGGTTGTAGAGGAGTGGACCCAAATGCAGGTGAAACCAATGAACAGAACAAGAAGCTAAACAGAAACGGAGCAAAACATGAACACTATCAAAATAAAACAGGAAACCATAATACTAAACCAAAACCAACACAAAGTCTAAATAATAGCGCCCATAGTCCAATCCATGACAGAAACCATCCACCCATCAATAATAAAAGCATTTCAGTCTGATTTGATCATTTTACTTGCTGAAAACTGCTGCGAAAGCACAAGTTGATGTTCTCCATTTTGCCTTTATATGTTACTTACCATAACCAAATGCATTTCCTTTTGGCATTGAAGTAAGTTAAAACTCATATTACACAAAAAGGAGGTGAACAGAAATAGTATTGTATGGTGGTAAATTTTTAAATTGGCTGTTGCGCTCAAAGGAAAGCATTCATGCAATGTGATGGGAAACTGCAACCACATTTAAGTTGCAAATGTGATGCAAATAAAGTGAGAAGTTGCAGCAAGGCCCTGTAGCATGTCATTGTTGGCCAATCTTATATTCTTACACTGCAGAAGATTTGTATGTTGCTATTTTTCTCATAATTGGCATGAAATACTAATAGTTTCTGTAAAGTTCATTTACATTTTGCTATTTTATTTTTAAACCCTGGAGCAGTGTAACTTTTTCTTATTGTGGTGTGCTGTTTTGACACGTCTTGCTTTCTTCTACCGCCTGCTACAACCACTGTTTCTTCCCTTATCACGCACTATTACAACATGCTGTGTGATGATGTCTTGCAACTTTGACATTATGCACCTTAATACATTTTTAGTATATTCTGACATTATTTTTGATCGTGTGTTGTTTCAAGTGTTCGAAGATTTCATAACCACCTTTGCATCTTTTTTACAAATTGATAAATATATTACAGGAAATGTCAGAGGAAGTTTCCTTTGTGGTAATAACGTTTTGTACATTTTTTCTTTATTAAAACCACCTTAACTACATTTATCATCAGCCACATTCCAGAGAAGCGAAACTTCTTCTATAAATACTAAAGGGAAGAGTAAGCTGACTTTACCATATAGTGTGCAGACCACAGTAAAACAGACTTATGTGAAACAGCACATTTGTAGAGCCACTGAATTTACATAGTCAAAGTTATTTTCCTTCCGAAGAAAGGTTGAAGACACTCTTAGTTGCTTTGAGTATGTTTTTCTCTCAGCAGAGAACCCAGACGATTACTGTCACCCATCAGACAACAAAGGAAGATACTCTTAGCATCACTTTTCATCTAAGTATTTCTGTCCTCTAGATAGGTGGAGGGCGCAATTCTAATGAAATTTTGCTTAAAGTGGCGGAGATGGTCATCAGAGACTCCAGAGCTGCACGCTTGCAGCCTTTCAATGAATACAGGAAAAAGTTCAACCTAAAGCCATACAAGTCTTTTCAGGAATTCACCGGTAAGCATTTACGATCTTTTCTCTTGAACTTGCGTGTGGTGCTACAGAATATTTGTGTAATGTAAGTTTTATCTTGTTAATAAATGGCATGAATACTGATCTTATCTGAGTATATGTTTCACAACAGCCTTTTAATGCCTTTTTGTGGGAGGTGGCCAAAGATAAATTTGAATAAACCGAGAAATTATATAACATATTTAAAACATAAAACATGCCATGTGCAAAGGTAATGATATCTTTTGAGCTTGCTCTAATGCTGCATCGGTCAGATTAAGAAGCTAAACTGAACAATAATATTTAGTTCTTATGAGAAAACAACCGTTAAACCTCTAATAATCCCTAAATTGCTTTACCTCTGTTTATCTTTTACTAATAGATGATAAAGAAATGGCTCAAGGTTTGGAGGAACTCTATGGAGACATAGACGCACTGGAGTTTTACCCTGGTGTCATGCTGGAAAAATCCCGTGCTAACAGTATTTTTGGGGAGAGCATGGTGGAGATGGGTGCTCCATTCTCCCTGAAAGGCCTGCTGGGAAACCCGATTTGCTCACCAGTATACTGGAAGCCCAGCACCTTCGGAGGAGAAACAGGCTTCAGTTTAGTCAAAACAGCCACTTTGAAAAAACTAGTGTGTCTCAACACCAAATGGTGTCCATATGTGGACTTCCACGTCCCGAGAAATGAGGAAGAAGCTAAACCGAGAAAACAGTCCATCGAACTTTGATGAATATTTTTGATCCTTATCAGTCACAGCTGATATTCTACTCTAATGGGAGGAAATGTGATTTCAGTCCCTAATTTGTTTATGCAGTTGATGCATCCTGCCTGAGATCAGTAACATACTAAACATTTATTCCAGTCTACCTCCAGAAAAACACAGCTGACAAATAATTCTGTCCAACTGTTCATCAAAGATGCTCCTCAAAACCATACTATGGCTTTTTTCTTCCTGTTTATATGTTGTATTGACTATAGGTTAATGTGACTCTTTGTATGACTTTTAAAGTTATTAGAATTTTCTTGGGTGAATCGAAAAATGTTGAATGTTAAACTGCTCATTAAAAGATAGAAAATGTGTAATGTCTTGTCATTTGTTCGAGACTCACTGGGGAAGGCTGACAGAAAGGTGCCAATGGCTGCTCCGATCACCAGCAAACATTCATATACCAGTTATACTGACACTGGGGAATGCCTTGCTTGCAGAGTTGGTAGTGCATCACCCTGTATCAGACAACCCAGCTGCAGGTGTAAAAAAGCTATTATTCTAAATCATTGCTTCATTCAGTGCAGTGATGGATCTCCACATCTGAATGATACAAAGGTCTCCTGATTACCACAATAAATCCACTCAACATGTAAATGGAAAGGCTAAAGCCCATTGTTTGAATATTCATTACAAAGAAAAAATCCCTTCTGTATTAAAATGATTTTCATCCCAGTTTCCCCGACCTTCATGGTAAACCTTTTAACATGCTTGGGCTAAAACTAGATGGGCCTTGTCTCATTCTGGGGGCAGCTAATCCAATCAGTCTGCTTTAACTGCAGTTAACATATTACATTTTGTAGTAAACAGATATCTATTTTCTTCCAGGTTAAACCACCGGTCTCACATTAGTGAATTCTCATTGTCAATCTCGTTTTATATGCACAAGTATGTTTTACAACACTTATTGTGGGTTTATTGCACTACAGATTACAACAGCACTGACCCAAAGAAACAAGTATTACATAACATCAGCTATAATACGTATAATTATAGCTGTCAGTCCATGTGAAAGATCTTGATTTCTCATGATTATTTTATATGTTCTGTACTCAGACTAACATTTCATAATCTCAAAATGAATTTGTTCATACTGAGTCCTCATTTTTCATCATCAGTACTTCCTTTTAAAGTCTGCATTATTCATCACATATTTCAGTAGAGTGACACACCATTAGAACATCAGCCCATGTTCCTGTTTTAATCACATTTTTATACTATATTTTACCTTGACACATTTTCTGAACAGGCACCACATCCTTTAGCATCTCTTAAAGTGACACTGTAGGTACCACATCCTGATTAGCACTAACAAACATCATTACTTTGTGAAAAGAACATTTAATACATCTTTGTATTAAATTTAATACATCTTTGTTCAAGGGTTATGAACCTTTCGTAGGTTTATTCCAGTTGCTATTTAGTCTCATTCAGAGGTTTCCTGAACATTCATAACCAGCAGAACAGTGGGCCTTTGAGAAGATTTTAGTGGAGTGTTATTAACTTCCTCAAAGAATCGAAAAGGGTGGTATGTATTTTTGTGAGAACGTACTTATCACTCTGCTGTGGTTTTATCCACTACTGTTAAAATGTTCTCTGAGTAAATTTAGTGGTTACTGTTTTAAATTCATCGGTATGTGTACCAAGAGCCAAAATGCTGTGTCATGGGGGCACTGAAGCTTAACGTACCAAAGTAGCACAGTCTGTTCTTCTCTAAAAACACAGAAAATTTTAAGAGTGCTGGTGCAGCTGCAGGTTTTCATGAGCTGCTGTTTCCTGTGACTTCACTGAGGCTCAAGCGGTAGGGAGCCTGAAAATAAACAACCAGCTCAGACATTTACAACCTTAAAGTTTTTCTTTGCAGTGATCTGTAACCACATACTGTAGTAATGAATGGTTTACAGGTACTTTTTTCTCAGGTATCTATTTATTCTGTATTTATTCTGTTTATATAATGCATATTAAAACACTGCATTATTTTAGGAGATCTGAAACCATGATGACTGTTAAATATTTATGTAACAGCTTGTTATGCGTTAATGTTAAACATAGAAGAACATTATAGTTAGAAAGATATCCAAATATGATTTTTAATGTCATAAGAGGAATATTTTCCCGTATTTTTACCACATACTGCTTTATAGTGTCCTGGTTTAGTGCGATAGGAGAAGATGTATGCCTATACTGCCCTCTGCAGGTAATATATTGTACTGCGTTGCATTGGCTAGTGCAGCTTCTGCACTTGTTCACTCTGCAGTCATCCAGATGTTTCTTACTGCTGGAAAGTAAAAATTTCTGCATATAAGAAAACAGTTTCTTCTTCTGCGCACGAAAAATAGGATTTGTGTTTTGGAGTCCTGTTTTGCCAGCTCACAGACTCACTGGGTGATTTTACAACTACCACACCGTATGCAGAAAGCTACCCTCTCTCTTCTTGGTGAGCTAGCAACATTTGCTGTGGTACCATCCTACATTTTTTTTTCTTGCTTATTTGTTTATTTAGTGTCATAACATTTCATTTCTAACCCCACTAGTCTCACCATCCCATCAAACCTCTCTCTCAATAAGACACGAAGGGACACAATCAGTTTTTCGACAGAATAAAATTAAATGCCAGGAAGCACTGAAGAAATAATCAACCAAAAACAAATTTTATTTATACTGAGCTAAATTGCAGGAAAATTTGAGCTTTAATAAGTTGTATTATCACATTATAGAAATGGTTTTACAGGTCCTCTCCTCTCCTTCATTAGTAAGATTTGTATATGTTACTTTTGTACTAAAAGCACTTGGTTGAGGCAGAGCTAATTGATTGTAAGTGTCATGATACTTTTCCAACTGTAATGCACTTTTTCAGTTGTGCCCTCATGTTGAATTGAAAGAATGTCTTCTGTAATCTTCCTGAATAATTTCATTGCAGTTGGCAACAGAGTCCCACAGGGGTGGCCCAGTGTAGACCTGAACACACAAAACTTGGTTTACATGATGACAGAGCATTTAATACATTATAGCAAACATTTATACAGAAAACTTAAATTAAGTCAAGGACTTGGAAGGAATTGTCTAATATTTATTGACTTTCTTTGGTTTTATGAAAAAAAGTGTAACAGTCCAGTACCTTGGTATAGAAAACTAACTGTAGTTATGTTCTGTTAATAAAATTTTGCTACAATAAAGTATCCTTGGCAGCTTACTAAAGAAGGTGAGCTGTATTATTTTTTGCCTGAAATAACCAACTAATAAAAGTCAACATAAAGTCTACGGTGTCTAAATTAATTATACAAAAGAACATTTTCTCCTCTACGGTTCAGTGATTAAATATAATAATTGGAACAGACAATTCATAATAAAACTGCCGTTTAACAGTACTCAGAAAACCTGACATGTAACTATTAGTGACCATGTAACGAAATTTACACTTAGCTATACAGTGATTTAAGAATGCAGGTGCAAACACTGTGTTACACTCACAAGTAAACATTTGTATTTATTCCTTGCCAAAAATAACATAAAAGGATTAACTTTTGAATCACACTATAGCTGAAACCAGATAGTAGTTAGCGTAGTTTAGCTTAGTTTAGCTTAGCCTAGCTTAGCTTAGCTTAGACTAAAAAGAGAAGCTGCAAAGAAGTGGAAAAACCTGCCAGTAGAGATTTATGCCATTTCAGGTTGTGTTTAGCTTCTTTTACAGTTTCTAATCTATTGTTTTATGTAAAACACATTAAATTGTCTTGTAGCCAACATGAAAGGTGCTGTACAAATAAACTTTAGCTTTAAAAGAAAACATAGATAAACAGATCGACTGGTCATTCGTGTTCAAAATTTAAATTGTATATTTGTTGTTTAAAGTATGTAAAAACAGGTTTAAAATAAAAAATATAGATGTTTCATATAATTTCTCATTCAACAGCTGCAAACACCAAACAGTAAACAAATGCAATTAGGAAATCATTTTCAGACAGAAAATAACAACAAAAAAAAAAAAAAAGAAATTCCTAATTTAAAATGTTGGATGTTATATGAAGAATTAGTAAAAACAATTTTTTATATAGGTTTCAGTGGAATAGTGAGGCATATTTTTACTTTTTCAAACAGCTTTTATGCTAAACTAATCCTCCAAACTCAGTTTCTTTTAAACTCTGTTTTCACTTGATCTTTACTTGGGTCCTGTGCTATTCAAATATACTACATATTTGTCAGCATACATTAAAATTTAGCTATTTAAAAAATGATAGAGTACACTAATAGTTAATACGTTTACACATTCAAATGGACAAACTATTTACAGCTTAACGTATATGTGTTTAAAGATATTTTAGCTTTAGTTGTTTCTTTTTTTCTTTCTTATCCAACAAAGTAGGTGTAGTGTTGCATCCAACAGTCGTTAAAACCTTTGTAGCTTGTATTTTTTCAAGTTTCTGCTTTCCTAAATTGCGAATTAGTCACGAGCAAAATCCTGATGAACGCCATACTCTAAAGATGATTAAACGTGGTTTTGTTATATATGTATATATATGTTATATATATA
>JBAMHX010000013.1:6746322-6756793 GCA_037177515.1 Pseudomugil tenellus
TGTATGTATGTATGTATATATATATGTGTAAAATAATACCTGTGGAAGTAAAGGTCTCCATTGGGTAGCACTGACATGTGAGCCGAGGGAGCAAGAAGCTGGTTGTTTTTGAACCAGGACACCTGGGCTTCAGGTCTGCTGTGTGGAGCCCTGCAGGTAACCGAAACATTGTCTCCTCTCTTTGCCGTCAGGTTTGTGGGCTGCTTCACAAAGCTCCAATCCATCTCTGAAAGCAGATTTATATGTAATAAAAAAAGTTTGTTCACAGTTTTAACAACATACATCTAAAAGTTGGAAACATGAAGCGGTTTGACTAAAGCAAACTGTTCTGGATAACGGCATACAGTACCCGCAGGAAGTAGGAAGGCTGGCTGTGACTTAATTGTCTCTTTCTTGTTTGATGCCTCACAGTGATACCAGCCCTCATCATCCTTGGATACGTTTCTGTTTGAAACAAAAAGATCCAAAAACATCATATATTAATTTAAAAGCATCACATTTATAAGTTATTATTACATGTGTGCCTGCTTTTTATCTTTGTTAAATTACTCAAAATAGCTTTTTTTCTAGGACTGTAACACATACATCATCAACAGGGTAAAAATACATTGCTTTATCTGTTTGTACAGCTGTAAGAACTAATATGCATATAAAGTACTTTAATACAATAACTTCACACAGTAAATTTTGTGGTAAATTGTGAACTAGACTAATAAACTCTGAGTTGGTTTATTAAGACAAACAAAATCCAGCTTTTCTGTGCACTGTCCCACCTGAATATGAGCAGCTGCCCATTGTTCTGGAAATTAAATGAGCCTGAGCAGTTCAGCAGAAGGCACCCGTCTTTGAACCAATACACCATGGGAACAGGGAAGCCGCGAACAGTGCATTGCATGGAGACCTTTGTTCCCATAGCAACAGTGATGTTTTCAGGGTCTTGGATGATCTGCAGCTTCCTGGGAAGCCCTGCAAGTCAGACTGAAGGCATGAATGCCACCTCAAAGGAACCTATGCCATCATATTCCATATAAGTAGACTTTAAATGGCATTGCATGTGCGAGTTTCATGGTTTTACTTTACATGAAAATAATAACTCAGTCATGTTTTAGGATAAATTGAACCGTTTACTGAAGAGTAGCTGTTAAAAAGAGATTGATGTCACCTTGCACAGTTAGTTTGGCTGGTTTACTCTTCTTGATGGTTTTCAGTAAATGGTTGTGTGTGACACAAACATACATTCCATCGTCCTCTAATGTTACGTTGGAAAGATGCAGAGTGGCTGATGTTTTCATTTGCTGACCGCCTCCATACTCGCCCTGAACAAGAAAACATCATCTGCAGAATGTAATCACACATCTCTGGTTGTATTAGTGGTTCATACAGGGTGTGAACACAAGATATTGTTTGTTACCACTAATCTAATAATCCTGACTGAGTCAGAGAGAGAGAAAATAAGAGAGAGAGAATGAGCAAGAAACTGAGTTAGTCAAAATATATATAACAGAAATTTCAACAAAAGATTAATTATTAAAGTTAATTATTTATTTGTTGAATTTTTTACCAAGCTTTGTTGTAATTTAGTGTTTAAAGAAGCTTCAAGTGTTAAATATGTTGATGATTTCCCTTAAAGTGGTCTTGACCGTAAGCACAAAAGAGTGAAGGTATCTTATGACTTATAACCAAAAATTTAAGTGTATAGTAGATCATGGTTGACATAATTCTGATAAAAATATAGGATTTTTGACTGTTTTGCTGACTTGATCAAAATGACTTTTCTGACTATATACTGAAAATGTCTGATTTCCAGATACAAAATGAGCAGATAGATGCAGGTAGAGGACCATTTATTTGAGGTCTGATATTTTGTTCTAAAAAGGAAGACACATATGTGTTTTTTTCTTGTTTATTTTTGGTTATTTATTGGCCTACCTGAAACTGTCTCCCTCTTGTTACCGCTTGTCCATCTTTGAGCCAGCTGATGCTTGCAGGAGGTGAACTTTCTCCTGATACACACTGGAAGAAAACTGCTTGCCCTTCTTTCACTGTCTGGTCTTGAGGATTGTAAAACACATCCTCCAAACCTAGAATAAAAAATAGATTAATTTAGTTATATCTCAGGTAAATATGATATAAAATGTTACAAAGATTTTCTCTATGTTAAAAACAAACCCTATTTTGCGATCACTACTTAATTGTTATTTTAAATGCTTCTTCATTGTAGAGTGGATTTTAATTAGCCTTAGAAGTGCTATTTAGGTCTTTATTTTATTTATTTTACTGTCCTTTAAAATTTGGTTTATTACTTTCCTGTTACCAAGTTTATGGATGAATTTCATTTGTCATGTCTCTGGGGCAATCAAACACAGCAAGTACAGGTTCACCTTCCCGCTTTCTTTGTTTCCATTTTGCATTACTGTGCAAGTTGTAATGCTAACAATCACACAAGTTAAATAACCAACTCCCATAGAATATAGATGGAGGTAACAAAATGGACTCACCCAGTAGAGACGCAACTCCCTGGCCGGACAGGATGAATAGCCAGAAGAAGGAAGTCATTGGTGGGAGCAAATAGATGGAGTTACACACTTGCATCCTACTTCAGAACCATCTGGTAAGAACAAAGAAACCAGCATGCAGCTCCATCCATGATGTCTGCCTGGAAAATGCAGAAAATGTTGTAGTTTTTTTCAATCCTTTTCATGAATGTGGATGCTTTATAAGCAATGCATGTTATTTGCTTATAATTCCACAAATGACATGTTTAATATCATCATGAAAACATCCAAAATAACCTGAAAGAACATTACATAAAAGCACAAAACCTAAAGCACATTTCAGGCAGTCCAGTGCACTGATCCATTTTTAATCAGTTTTTAGTAAATATATTCAGCAGATGAATTTAACATCTCTCCCTCCCCTCTCGTTCCCTGTGCACCCTCCCCTCCCCTTTCCCTTTGCTTCATTCCTATTTTGGATGTGAGTCTGTGGCACCACAGCGAGCTCATCTTTGTCTTCTTTAGTCCCTTGAATGGGCACAGCCACTTTATAGAGCTCACAGTGGTCCTCCACTCATTGAAAGTGACATGAAAAGAGGCTGCGGAGCTTTGTACTGTGAAGATCAGTTATTGGTCCCTGCAAGGACAGCTACCCGTCTGATCCTATAGGCTTTCATGATCCTCAGTATGGCCATGTAAGACCTGATCCTTTATCGCTTCAGTATCATGTACAATTTTGCTTTTGCACTGCTGAAATTGCACAACCAAACCAGCAAATGCAAAAACGCTTTGTCTGCAAGGCACCTATTTATGAAAAATAGGATAGCAGTAGTGATGATGGACCTCAATGTGAGTGATGCACAGACTGACAGTGTTCAAAACTGTCAAAGAAAAGCTGTTTTTAACCATTTTTTCTAAGATATCTGTAAAATATGCCAGGGTTTGACCACATAGCGCTCTAAATGGGAGCCTTGAAATGTATTCTAGAGCTCATTAATAGCTTAAAAAAATCAGTACAGGAAATATATGATGTCCTTTCTGCTAGTAAAAAAACAGCTTTCTGATCTGCCAGAAGATGGTCAGGTAGAAAGTCTGTCACAATAAGCTAAATGCAATAAAATAAAATCATAGATAATCTCCAGATCAGTTTTAGACTCAAGCCTCTATAGTATAACATAGTTGAATCAATGGCAGCGCCTTGCTGAGGCTGGACTAATGAGTCTAATTCACCAAGATGTTTCTTTATGTGTGCTGTATGGTAGCGCGGTGGTTAGCGCTGCAGCCTCATAGCAAGAAGGTTGCTGGTTTGAACCTCGGCTCGGCTGGTGCAGAGTTTGTATGTACTGACAGTGTTAACGTATTCTCTAGATACTTTGGCTTCCTCTCATCATCCAAATGCATGCATGTTAGGTTGATCAGTCACTCAAACTTGTCCTTGGGAGTGAATGTGTGTGTGCCTGGTTGTTTGTCTCTCTGTGTGGCCCTGTGATGGACCAGAGGCCTGTCCAGGGTGTACCCTGGCTTTCGCTCAATGACTGCTGGGATAGGCTCCAGCTACCCGCGACCCTGAAGCAGTGTGGAAAATGGATTGATGGGTTTCTTTATATTATGGGGAAGTAATGAGGATTTATGCTTTATGTACATTTAGCTGTAAAGAATGGCTGCATTACTGTTTAATCCTTGCGGTTAAAAGATAGTTGTCAGGGATACAAAATGTCACGGCACTGTTGAATTTTCCAGCTTAGAGGTAACATTTATACATGGAAATAGGCAGGTCCTACAACTGAACCTTGAGGTACCCTACACATCCAGTTAATAGATTTTGAAATCATTTGATTTGTAAAAACTCTGAAGCTTCTGTCAGACAGGTATGAATGAAACCACTGTAAAGTGAGGTCAGATATAACGACCATATGTGAAGATCAAAATAATCCAGTTAACATTGTTGAAGGCAGATGTCAGCTCTTGTACAGCCATTATAGTGAAAACCCTGGTATGGGATGGCATCATAATGTTCCACTACCAATGCTTCACCACTTAATTGGCCCACTCCTATGGAAAAAACATGCATTGTAAAATGCAGAGGGTTTTTTTTTTTTGCTTTCAGACATATAATAAAGAAGCCATGTCTATAGAGTGGTTCAGCATTGGACGAAGCAATGGAGACACTAATGCAAACAATACTCTGCCAATATATGGCTATTGTGAAAATATTAATACTCCCCTGAGAGGAATATTAAAAAAAAAAAAAAACTGGTACAGCATCTCAAAGGCATATCTAGTCTACTGTAACTTAAACCACCTGACAGAGCAAATTAACAAAAACAATTGAAAAAGCATGTGGAAAATCACATTTACAGTATCGTTTTTTTTTTTTAATACCGAAGTCTTTTTTTTAACATTGTCATCATCGGTTTTGAACTTCTGTAAAGAACAACAGGATCAATGAGTGATGACGTACCTAAATCAGTATTTAAAAAGAAATTCAATGAACAGCTCTTGTTACTTAACTTATCACCATTAAGCTAAACACATTAGCGAACTGATGGGTGGGTTCAGCATGGCCAGTGACTGCTTTTACAAAGAAAATGCTGAGAGCCTGTGGGTGTGTATTTGTTTGACCAAGGCTTACAAATCATTGTTTACACTATTTAGCATGCCATTTAAATCGTTTTAGCACCCACATACTAACCATCTTTGTTTTAGAGATAAATTTAGACAATCAATGAGATTTAACTGAAGGAACTTCTTAATATGCCATCCATACAGTTTTTATTTTAATTTCGTGCTGTCATATACGCACAACCAAACCTAATGTTAAATTTTTAAAACTTTATACAAATGAAATTACAATAAACTGAACCCCAAGCCAAGTTCTTGTGTTTTTTATTATTTATGTATTTGTCTCATGAGTTGCATCTTTAGTTGAAGGAAAACCTTTCATAAATGTAAACTATCAATATATTTACCCTTTTAACATTTATTTTTTTATTTAAGGTATCAGTATAAAATGGATTTATTTCTACTTATATTATGCTTTATTGTATCAGTTTTTTTTTTAACAGTAAAAAAGCAAGAATCTGAAAGATTATCTCTGATATCCAAATACTGCACCCATAAATCAAGCTTTTTTTTCTTTTTAAACTTAAAACTCAACATTTTAGCAACTTTACCTGCTCACAGACATTCAGCAAACTAATTCAGCACCTGCAGGGCAACATGCTGCACAGTTCCATCTGCTTGAAAAAAAAACCTGTTGCATGCAATAAAATTAATTTAAAATTATTCAAAAGCAAATGGTGCAAAACTAAATGCACAAGAGAGTCATTGTATCAATCACAATATGCACTTACTAAACTTTTATCCCTCTCAGTACCTTTGATAGTAGTATTAACATCTATACTTACTCTATGCATGTTTCTGTGTTGGTTTGCGATACAGCCCATTTGCTTTCATCAGTGTTTGCCCTCTGTGTTCTCTTCACCTGATGCATCTGCTGAGCTTGCAGCTGCAATGGAACAAAAAGCACCACCACATACTACACACCATCCAGGCCCCTCCTCCACTCACACTTACACACACACACACACACACACACACACACACACACACACACACACACACACAATCACACATTGTGTTTCCTTGTTCAAAGCCAATAGCTGGAATGAGCCATTATTTAGACTGGGAAAAATGTTCAACAGATGACCAAGTAGTTTAATAAAAAGTATCTTATCCTTTCAAAAAGGAACAACAGACCAATGCTTGATAATGAAAATGTATCTTGCAAGGAGTTCACTTTCAGCATCAAATAGAAAACAAGAGGTTATCAGAATGAGAGTCAATTGTGAACTGAAGAGTAAATGTCTAGTACAAGTGTTATGATTTCGATTTATTTCCAACAAAACACTTCATATGGAAACAACTTAACACGTTTTCTTTGAATGCATACTAACAATATAGATATAGTATATCTATATGATATAGATATAGTATATCTATATGGGTATAAAGATGCTGCTAAAGACATATTTTGTTCAAGTTTCAGGTTTTCCACAAGCCTCTAGGAAACCACTGGCAGGGATTATCCTCCACTCGAGATGAAATTAGGCAGCAAGGCCCAATGTTCAATATAAGTTTCTCCCAGGTGCATGCTGGTGAAATTCTTCTCTTGGAAGCTTGGAAAAACAATGTTAATACTTGCACAAAAAACTTTGAGGCAACTTGTTAAATGAAAAAACATAAAATAAAATAAGCAAGTGTGAAAAAAAGAAAGAAAATAAAAATTTTACATTTTCTATCCAAATGTTTCAAATGTTTATCTTGGAGATGTAATGATGACAGAATAACCAATTTAACTTGTCCGAGTCACTGAAGAGGGTAGATGTTCTTTTTGTTTGTTTATTTCCCTTATTTTATGCTTGTTGGTCAGAAAAGTTTAAAACTAAAAAATTCCAACACAATATTTTTTTTCCTTTGATTGAATGAAATGATGATGAAACACATCTTTGTAAAACATTGAATGGTAGAGTAAGGATTAATTGTGTTTTTTAGAGAATTTTTGGGGGGGGTTATTTTATTGCATTTAGCTTAAGCTGACCTTAACAGCAAAAGTGAAGGATTCAAAGATCTCAGACAGAAAAGCCACTAGCTTTCAGACAGAAGTTGAAACAAAAAACTAAACTTTTTTTTAAAAAATAAATTAAAAAAAACTACATATAACTATTTGAACGCTGTTGTTGTTGTTACACATTGCGGCCACTAGGGTGCAGAGCTTTTCTGTGATTTATAGATGAAGGTTTTTGTGCACGGGCTGCACGGTGGCGAGGTGGTTAGCACTGTAGCCTCACAGCAAGCAGGTTTCTGGTTCGATCCCCAGCTCGGGCAGTGGCCTATCTGTGTGGAGTTTGCATGTTCTCCCGGTGTTGGCATGGGTTCTCTCCGGGTTCTCCGGCTTCCTCCCACAGTCCAAACACATGCACCTTAGGGATAGGCTGATTGGGGACTCTAAATTGACCTTAGGTTTGAGTGTGTGTGTGAATGGTTGTTCGTCTATGTGTGTGGCCCTGTGATGGACTGGCAACCTGTCCAGGGTGTACCCTGCCTCTCGCCCCTAGGCTGCAGGGATTGGCTCCATCCTGTGCCCCCCGCCACCATTATTTTTGATGGTGGCAGGTTTCCAGTGATTTATTTCACGTCATTCATTCAAAATCTGATTTTTAGGGAGCTCGAGAAAAACGTTAACATACAATTTACTTTGAAATTGTAGATGCCAGCACAATATTGCCTAAGTTAACATCAGAGTGACTAAATAGTGATTTTTAAGTTAAATGTCCGTTAATAGGGTTGAATAAATACAACTGCACTGGCACTTCTCAAACCAGCATTTGGATTATTCACTTCTAATCAAACTTCAACTGCAGGAAAGAGAGTTTGAATTGTGCTTTTTGTAAAATTCAGTATTACTTTCCAAAATTTCTATAAAATTCATTCTTCCTCCTTGTCTTATTCCCTATGCACTGCTATATCTTTGCTTTTCCCCCCAAGCCTCAGTTGCAGCTAATGTCTTTTATGCTAATCAGCATTTTAACAGGCTAAGCTGTTATGATGAACAAGCTAACATATTAGCATTGTTGCTGTGTCACAGAATTGAGACAGAATGGGCTACGGCCTCACTCGTTATGCGACACTTTTATATTAAAATGATGGCAAAGAAGATAATAAACAGTCTGCGCTTACTGATCCACTTATTCACATGACCATGGCTGTAGCCAACACTACAACAGCCAGATGAAGTCCTTGCAAATGTAAATTGTTGGTCCATTGAGCATAATCAAATGGAAATTAAAGTACAAATACACAGATTTATAATCTATGCAGGTTTTTTAAAATTAAATAAAAGACGTATAACAGGCAAATTTATCATTTCAGAACATGTATGAGAGCACATCTTAATGAAAAGATTAGATGTTTTAAAGGGAAACTTTAATGAGCTGTCTTGGTTTGGTGATGGGCCACCATGCTGCAACCAGAGCAGATTCAGTCCACTATGGCGCACTGTTTCCAAAACTCTCTGCAAATTCACTGAAGGGATGGATATTAGATTTCTCAATTGGAATTACAGTAATTCTCTTTCTAAGTTAATGAATCGTGGTGATTGTGAAGATATGTATTATTTTTTATCTAAGAGAATAAAAACAAAACAAATAGGATCGAAACACAAAACATCTCTTATAGCATAAATGTGTGTCAATAATTAAGGTATTCCAATACATTTAAAATGATTCTATGAGAATTAAATATAATTATTTCTTTATATTATTATTTGCTAGTGGCTGCTGGTGTGCTCATGGGGTGCATGGGATATGCTAACTTTCATCATAAGTTAAAAATAGGCAGTGCTTCTCTTGGACAAAAAAAAGAGAGGATCTGCTAATAATGACAGTTATTTGAGATTAAATTATTTTATCCAATGAATTTACCTCTTTTAAGTATTGTGTTGTTTTGTCATTTTAGTTTTAATAGTACCACAATTCTTATTGCATTTCAATGCATTTTATTTCAATTGTAACTCCTTACTTTAGCAAATGCCATGGCGAGAATGCCATGGCGGTCATTACTAAACATGTAAACAAGACTGTAACCAGAGGTGAAGTTGATTTGTTAGCTCAGACATTACATGACATGAAAATATTGTTCCATTTCACACATCACAAACTTGACTATAAAGTCTGATTCAGGTTAACCTTTTGCAGGATAGATGTATCTAAGATATTCTCACATAATTTAGACAAAAAATATACATCCAAATTTCAAACATAAAATTAAGGAGTGGTGACAAATTCAACATTTTTAATGTTTTTGTTTTGTTGTCTTAGCAGCTGAAAGTCGTTGAATAAAATCAAGAGAGCATAACAAGAATCATAGAAAGAAAAGATGAGAAAATGAGGACACCCGGAGAGATGCGGTTGAGTTGTGCAGCACCACGGAGGTCAGTTAAACACAAGGCCTGCTCCAACATTTGATGAGTTTCAGCACTAATGCCTGAAAATCACAAGATATGCCGATGTTACAAAAGAGATGTTTTTAAACCAGACTGTGTTTATAAATGCTCATATTAAGATCTTACCACTCTGGGACCATTCCCTCCAAGCATGCACATATGCAGGATCATAGTCCCCATCAGGAGCTGAGTTCAGAGTAAAACAGATTTCTGAATATTTCCCTCCATGAAAATTTAACAATTTATATTGTGATAACTCTGTTCCTACCTTTGGCATGCTCTGTCATGAGGTGTTTCAGGTCTCTAAGAGCCTGGGTGAGGTTCTCCAGTCGGAGCTGAAGTTGGAAGTTTTCCTCTTTCAGAGTGTGGATTGTGTCCTGCAGCTCATAAGCTGAGCTGTAGTGTGAAAGCAAGCAAATCAACCATAGCATGGTGGTGAATTTAAAAATGGAAACCATTGCTGTGACACCTGGCGATTAAACTTCTGCGTGTTGGTCGAACTGCTACAGCTGGTCAGACTCCTGTTAAATTTCAGTGCAAGTCCACAGTACTTTAAAGTCAGGTGGAAGTGTCAAAGTCATTCAGCAACTGCCCTGTTTCTGTGTTAGAATTGATTCAGTGATGGGTAACTAAATGCTCTTAGCCCTCTGGCACACTCTAAAGAATCAATTGTTCTTTGTTGATTCTCAAAGCCCAAATTAGCAAAAGTTAGATGTTAATAAAATGGCTTGTCATTCTAACTCTAATGATTTATAAAGCATGGTAGATAATGTGGGTGATGGATCAGAGAGAAAGTCTATAGAAAGACACAATGAGACATGAAACACAGTGTTTATGTAGGATATATTATAATAATTCAGAATTTAATATTTTTATTTATACAAAAAAAGAAAGAGAGAAAGAAAGAGAGAAAGAAAGAAAGAAAGAAAGAAAGAAAGAAAGAAAGAAAGAAAGAAAGAAAGAAAGAAAGAAA
>JBAMHX010000013.1:6756990-6772119 GCA_037177515.1 Pseudomugil tenellus
AAAGAAAGAAAGAAAGAAAGAAAGAAAGAAAGAAAGAAAGAAAGAAAGAAAGAAAGAAAGAAAGAAAGAAAGAACTAAACGGGAGGCGTGTCTGAACCGGAAGTTGTCATACGGAATCCTATCATCATGATCCGGGTTAACTTCCGGTCACAGATCACCAGGATGGCGACTCACATGTCGAGGTGCAGAACCTGGAGTCGGGTTCAAAGGTAAAGCGTTTAAAGTTTACGCTTTTACACTGTTGTATTTCGGAGGTCAAGGCAAAGGAATATTATAAAAAGCATTCCCAGTATTTTTGTCTCATGCTTCCCACTGTCACCTTCAACCTCATCACCACAGATTAGCTTTGTCAGATAGCAAGATGCTACTAGTTAGCTGTCAGCCCTGCTTGGTGTTATGTCATAGCTGAGTTAATTGTACAGTCGATTGAAAGTTTAATATAACTACTTGTTGTATTTTACGAGGTTGAAAATGGTATCAGTCCTACTGGTTTTTAAAAAATGTATTTCTCTCTTCCGGAATGTTTGGCAAGTTATCTAGCTGTTGCTCAAAGTTTAAATAATCAGGTCTTCATTCAGGTAAAGCTTTGTGTATCACTGACATTATTATATATGTGGTATGTGCAGTCACTTAATTAGAAATATCCACATAATGTAATCCATCTGACAAATAATCGATTCTGCAGGGTTAAACTATGTAGACCTTTAGCAGTGTTTTTTTTTTACATAAAAACATTCACAAAGAACTTTTTTTTTTTTACATTCCGTTAAAACATCCTTTTTCTTGTTGTCGATCATTTTGCTCATTTACTTTTATACTTATAAAAGTTTGCCTAATTTTTTTAGGAAAATAATAAACCCCAATTATTAACCAAGCTGCATACATGTAATATCTGTTTTTGCAATTGTGTTGTTTTTTCCTAATATTATAGATCAAATTTAGTGTTGGACATGCATGATGATGATGCATTAAAGAAGTTGGCACTTCTACGCATAAAGAAAAACATATGGCATTACTTAATTGAGATATTTAATAAAATGCCAGTATTTGATTAAACTGATTGATTATGCAAAGTTGTTTCTCAAAAGTCTCAGAATAACAGCTTCAAAATTACACGGATGTTTCCTTTGAAGAATCTGATATATATAAAGTTCTGTGTTTTGATACGATGACGGTGAAGCATTGGTTCAGTCAAGAAAAGGGATTAGTTGGCTCTGTTCCTGATTCTGTTTGGTTGATCAATAACACTAACAGTATTTACACAGTGTGTCAGGTGGGAAGCTTTGCATCCATTTTATTTAAGTAGGACATCTTACGCAAGCTTTTTTTTTACATTTCTTGTGAGGATACAGCTGAATTTTTATACATGCTGGTTTTTTGTTGTTGTTGTTTTTTTATTCAAGTTTCTGAAAGGCATTGTTTTATTTCTGTCTAAGGTTTGGGATCGCTGCCTACAGAAGGTACAGCAGTAGCGGAGGTTACCCGAATATTTCCCTGTCCACACCACTGCCTGGGATCCCAAAGCCAGTTTTTGCATCCGTAGATGGACAGGAAAAGTACGAGACCAAGATTACCACTCTAGAAAACGGACTGAAAGTTGCCTCTCAAAACAAGTTTGGTCAATTCTGCACAGTTGGAAGTAAGCTTCACTTAAATGTTAATTAATTATACTAACTTCATTGAGCTTTTAAACAAAACTTAATGAAGTGTTTCTTAATATGTGTTAGTAATCTGTTCTTTAAATTGTTTTTCAAAAGTATAAGCAGGAATGAATTCCCTTTTTTGTTTATTTGGATTTTTCTTTTTTTTACTCAGTTGCATGTAGGCAAGGCATACATAAGCATTTAGCCTCTGCCACAGCCTGTTCAGCCAGTGAAATACATGGCTTTATTGTTGCATTTATATTATAATTAATGTCTGCTGACTGAATAAACTTGTCCTATCTTATCTTTATTTTAGTTTTAGTGAATTCTGGATCCAGGCATGAAGCAAAGTACCCAAGTGGAATAGCACACTTCTTAGAGAAACTTGCCTTTTCTGTATGTAACAGTAAACAAACACCACAGAATAAAAATCCAGGCGCCTAAATGTATAAAGTAACTGACAAATAATTTTCCTTTTAGTCCACAGCACAGTACGGGAGTAAAGATGAAATCCTTCTCACACTGGAAAAACACGGGGGTATATGTGACTGCCAAACATCAAGGTATTCAATGTATTACAGCCTCTGTTTGTCAATGGAGTTGCTGTTTTATTGTATTGTGATTCATTGTTTGTTTTGTTGTGCAGGGACACCACCATGTATGCAGTGTCTGCAGAAGTAAAAGGCCTGGACACTGTGGTTAGTCTTCTTTCTGATGCTGTCCTTCAGCCTCGCTTGCTGGGTAGGTCCATTTCACTTCATATCAGTCTTGGGAAGCAGATTGCACTGCTTCTCCTGGAATGGTTCATGATTTGTTGCTTATTATTCATGCAGATGAAGAAATCGAGATGACCAGAATGGCCGTACGTTTTGAGTTAGAGGATCTGAACATGAGGCCGGATCCTGAGCCGTTACTCACCGAGATGATCCACGCTGTGAGTGACATCCTTCTGACTCTGATGCTCTGCAGTGTTTGTCTTAATGTTTTCATTTCAGCACGATATCATAACAATGCTCGAGATTAATTTGTAATCCGTCATTTCTTGTTTTTTGATTAGTTTGGGAATTATAATGTTGTAGAAATATTGGTGCAATACAGTAAATTATTTTAATATTTTCCTTTTTTTTAATGCTACATTTGAGCAAAACAAACTGAAAACCAAAATCCAGTTTAAGCATTGCTGTTTTGTAGTGACTGTATATAAGTCAACATCTGTCCTTTTAGACATATTTTATTAGCTAAAGGAATTAAAAAAGCAAAGTAGATATCACAAAAATAAGACAGCAGGACACAAAGCAAGAGATCCATTTGTACGCATATTAAAATACTTCTTCAGATTGTTGTTGGCAGCATTAACTAGTAACTCCCCTCTATGTCACCTATTATTGTTTCTAGGCTGCATATCGAGGTAACACGGTTGGACTGCCCCGCTTTTGTCCCATTGACAATGTGGACAAGATTGACAAAAAGGTGCTTCATAGCTACCTGCAAAACTACTACTGCCCTGAGCGCATGGTGCTGGCAGGAGTCGGCATTGAGCACGAGCAGTTGGTTGAATGTGCCAAGAAGTACCTGCTGGATGTGAAGCCAGTGTGGGGAACGAGTTCAGCGGGCAATGTGGACCTATCAGTAGCTCAGTACACTGGTGGCATCGTCAAGGTGATTACAGGTCTGATTTGACTTATTTATTTAGTTTGTAAAACATGCAGCTAATACTTTTATCTTAATAAATTAGATAGAGAAGGACATGTCAGATGTTAGCCTCGGCCCAACTCCAATCCCAGAGCTCACCCACATCATGATCGGCCTGGAGAGCTGCTCCTTTCTGGTTGGTGTTTGCAATATTTTCCTGAGTTCTCAATCATCTGCTGGATACAAACTGAGTTTAAGTGATTCCACTTACAGGAAGAAGACTTCATCCCGTTCGCAGTGCTGAACATGATGATGGGGGGAGGAGGTTCCTTTTCTGCAGGAGGACCTGGGAAAGGCATGTTCACCCGCCTGTACTTGAATGTCCTCAATAGGTGAGTTTTATGCAGACTTAAGTTCTGGTGCGAATGGATCCCAAAGATATCGTCTCCTGTTACTCCAGATGTTTAATACACAACGCATTTTTAAATTTAAGTTTTGGCTAAAGAGAAAGAAACTATATGCTGTAAGGATTATGTTTATGTAATGATGGGTTGTGGGGTGTGTGGATATGTATTTGATGTGTATTATTGTGTAAAGCACTGAGTTTGTTAGAAAAGTGCTGTGTAAATAAAGTTTGATTTCACAACAACCTTTTTGTAATGACTTTGCTATAGGCATCACTGGATGTACAACGCTACCTCCTACCATCACAGCTATGAAGACAGTGGCTTACTGTGTATCCATGCTAGCGCAGACCCCAGACAGGTTGGTGTTGTTGGAAGAAAACAAAAAAAAAAGTGAACTGGTTGAACTGGTCAAGTTAAATCATCTCTATGAAATGTATCTTTCAGGTGAACCTATGAACTGGGAACATTGTTAAACCTTTTGTTGTGTGAAATCAATTTATTTATTACAACAAATATGCATAATTGTTGAACATTTAGATTTCTTTAAAGTGTGGTGTTAAAAGTTTCTAATTTAAGGTTGTTGGTAATTATTACACAAACTAATACACACTAATAATATTTATCTCCAGGTACGGGAAATGGTGGAAATAATAACAAGAGAATTCATTCAGATGGCTGGCAGTGCAGGCGAGGTAATGATCACCACATATGTGCTTATGTTTTTTATAAGTAGAAAGAAAAGCATTTCCATTTTTCTCTTGTATGTTTGCCCAGATGGAGCTGGAAAGAGCCAAGACTCAGCTCAAGTCCATGTTGATGATGAACCTCGAGTCGCGGCCGGTTATTTTTGAGGATGTTGGTCGACAGGTTCTGTCGACAGGAAAGAGAAAGCTGCCACATGAACTGTGTGATCTAATAAGTGAGTGCTCAAGGAAAGGTGTCCTGATGATTGATTTTAACCACCAATTTTCACCACGTGCATGTTCCGGCTGTGCTACAATTTTGTCCCAACCTCCGCAACAATTCACAGCAGAAGCAGAGCGCTTAGCGGTGCAGTCTGCATAATTGCATCTGCTAGATCATGACATGACAAGTTTTTAATAGGTATATCACTTAATAGCTCTTTACAGACAGCTCCCCTGACTGAGTAGTATGCATTGAAAAGAACATATTTATATGTTGATAAGTATGTTTAACTAGCGTCCACTCCCCAAACCACTAATATCTCAAGTCATACCCTTTCCTTTCTGCACCTGACATCTGTGGTGTCGCATGAAGTCGTGGGATTCTCCTCTTCCATAATAAACGCCTTGTCGTTCAAGATGACGGGAAGAAAACACGGAAACTGCCGACTGACCTCTAATGTGGTATCATCGGAAAAGATATAATTATAGAGCTTTTAGAGTTTAGCCATCGCAAGCTTACACGGGAGACATTATTTATTCAATTTACCAGATGTTGCTGTCGTGTTGTATTTCCTGTCAGGTTCTACCTGAACCGCTATGATTGGCACCTATATTTAGGAAGGCGCTTTTGGCATGCACCGCGGTGTACCCAGTGGGAACCCCACCATTTCTGCTGCAAAAGCCGCATCGCACAAATAATAATTCATGTTTAAATCATTTCCAGGTAATGTGACGGCTGGCGACATTAAAAGAGTGACCACCAAGATGCTGCGCAGTAAACCTGCTGTTGCGGCTCTCGGAGACCTGACAGAGCTGCCCTCCTACGAACACATCCAGGCTGCGCTGTCCAGTAAGGACGGCCGTCTGCCCCGCATGTACCGCCTCTTTCGATAGATTCCTGCCACCGATGGCATCACTGTAAATAAACTGGACCTGAAGATTACACTAGCGTTCCCTCTCAAGACAGAACTCTGCATTGCTCCGTCTGGGAGGGGGCTAACATCTGGGCTCAGGCTTGAGCGTCTGACGGAGAGAAGAGTGGATTTTAAATTTAAACACAGTACTCCACAGTAATCATAGTCTGCATAAAACTGGAGAATCCATATTTATTGTCCATGGGCAAAAATGCCTTTTGTTGCCATAAATTTGTTTTTAAAGGGATTTTTGCCCAAAAGCAAGATTATATTAATGTTTATTTCCTCTTTAAAACGTATGTTTGTGAATGTAGAATGTTGGTCTTCACAGAAAGATAGCTACCATGTAAGAGAAGGGGACAGATGGAAAATAAAAGAAAAAAAAATCTCTTGTGACGTACAGAAAAAGCAGATAACAAAATGCTGGATTTTTTTTCCCCCATAAGTTTTGAAGTTATGGTTTTGATAATGTTCTGTAAATCTGTAGGCTGGAATCTAAAGAGGAACTTAGTACTTTTGTGCTGCGGTTGTGTAAACTCACTTTTAAAATCAACCTTGTGAGTAAAAAAAATGAGAAGATTATGCCATTTTTGGCATGTTAACTTACCTTAAGATACAAAGTTGGGAAAAAGGACATTTTGTGAAGCTTAGCATGAACATAAAATTATGTGGCGTCAGTCTTGTTTAAACGCCTGAAAGTAGAAACTGTATCCGATTAAGATACAGATATTCTAACTTTTCAGTCTTCTGTCAGCATTTAGATATTTTATTCACATTCTCCCAAATACATGTCTATTTTCTTACTGTTACTGTATGTTCTGACTGCAGAGTGAATAAAAGTGAACTTTGAACATTTGTCCGCAAACTACTAAAACAAACTGGATAAACGATGCTATGTTGTTTTGCACTGTTACAGACAAAAATATAGCCAACAAAGAAGCGTTCTCTTCAAACATTTATTACTGGACATTATATTTTAGATGACAAAGTCACAGATTAAGACACAAGGCCTTGGTAATAAGAACACAAGACCTACAGGCACTTTTAAACGAGCAGATAGCTCTTCATGCTTGGAATGCAAGTTTATAGATGTGCTACATAATTACAGAGCCAGTTCATATTATATATGAGTTTATAGTAAGGTTAGAGGTAAGGCATTGAGTTAAGTGTGTTGCAGAGGCTCACTTATAACAGAAGAGGCCTAATAACAGAAGTGATGCGCATTCCTACACAAGATTAATTTTTCTTTTAATGGAAAGTGGGGTTTTACGAAAAAAAATCATCTTCCTGATATACCCTCAAACATCTGTACCATGCTCTTGAAATGTGACCTTACTAATGTAACAGCTGAATTCAAGTTGGTTTAAACAATAATGACAATATTTTTGTTTAGTGCAGTATAAATAAGGCATTTCAACTTAATCATTAATAACAATGTAACATGGTTTGTAATGCCTCTGGAATGCTCACACAAAGAGCAAACGGATGCAAATAAAGTCTGTAAGGTTAAATCAGTCCATGTCGAAGCATGTGACTGAACAGTAAGCCACGATGGCAACCCCTTCCAATCTATCCTAGTCATGTTTGACCAGAGGAGACTGAGTAAATAAAGACCAGACTGTTGTTGCGGTCTGCATTCCTGTATCTGTCTGACCTCAAGGTACTCGTGTTTAAGTGCAGCCGGGTTCACAGGACACAGTGCTGCTCGGTTACCATTTCACTGTCACAGAAGCTCTTCTCTTTAAGACAACTCTGGTTTGCTTTGGTCCGTTTCCCACCTGTGGCACAGGTTTGCTCCAGCCCATCCTGGTCTGGAGAGTTTTATCTGGGTATGTTAAGAGATGGAGCAGATGGTGCTGCTGTTTGGACTCGTCATGGCCCGCTTTCTCAGCTCTCTGGCGGTCATCCTCCTCCTGATGCCCTCTAAGTACAAGCTCCGATCAAAAAGGCCTCCACACAGAGGAATGCTAACAAAAAACAGAACCAAACACTGTAAAGACGATGGAGCTGTTATGCTATATGATTATAGAGAATTTGAAATGAAAATAAAGATAAGCATAATGGATCCTACATCTATATGATTACACACTATATGTGCATTTTACAGAAACCTGTTTCGACTACAGGAGAATCTGTATTCCAGATCATACTTCAAGATTAAAATATGTTTATTAGACATCTATGTGAACGGAGTTGCAGATAATCACTTTAGTCCTGCGCAAGGAAAATAATGCACATGCAACTTTATCATTATGTGGTTTAAGCCATTTTCTCACACATTACATGTTTATAGTAATTAACTGAAAATATATGTTTCCTAAATAACAGCCTTGGAAGATGCAGGATGTATTGTGTTGTACTGGGTGGGACGGGTGTCTTTGCTTCATATGAGGGTGTGGAAAGTTGCTTTTCTTTCTGATGTCCAGGCCATCTTATACCTGATGTCTCCATTATGGTGTTTTTGAGTGCAATTTGAACTCACTTGTCTCTTCCAGGCCTGAGTTTGACCTGAAAGACGGCAATGACAGGTCGGTGGTCTGACGTCTTGATGCTCGAGCAGCTGCTGTACCTGACCACCTTTATGTCGTTAGCTTGCCTGCTCTTGAACAGGATCCTGTCCTGTGAACACAAACAGAACTGTGCTGAACTGAGCTGAGAGTTGAGATTTGGAGCACGTTGTAAGCACAGAAACAGCATGTATTTATCTTTAGTGATAAGTATTTTAATGTCTTCTTACTGTGTATGACGGAGTTCTTTGTTTGGAGGTAGTGTCGTACTTATCACAACCGATGTCGAATTTGTATGTGGGGAAGAAGTTTATAGTTGCTTCATGGAAGCCTTTGAATATTGAACCTGCAGGAGGGAAACAATCATGATTAGAATGAAACAACAGATCTTTCTCTAAATACTAAAGATTTCATGCCTACCGTCTTTCATTTCTTTGAAGAGCTGATCGTGCTCCAAGAGTTGGCTCATATCGCCCTCTACTGTGCGTTTCATGATGGTCTCCACATCTGCTCGGTCTTTGCTCAGTCGAAAGTTAAAATCTCCAAACCAGAAGACCTGATCGAATCTTGTGGTAACATCAGCTAAAATGAAAATTTGCATTACTTTCAGAAAAATGCATGTTCAGAAAATAACTTTGCTTAGAACAAGGTTATCTGTTTAATGTTTTTTTTTCAGTTCTGGCACGCCTAAATTACATTTTTTTTATAAGATCTAACATCTGTAAAGTAGTATATGAGCCTTACATGGAGTGGAGCGATAAGGGTTGGTGTCTGGAAGGCCTTTGGGAAGAGCTAAAGCTTCAATGATCTTATTGTAATCCAGTATTCTCTCGTAAACTTTGGCATCTCCGGCTGGAAGAACAACAGAAACACACATTTCGTATTCTTTATGATCATGATTGTATAAAAAAATTTGTTCCTAGACATTTTGCTGCAGCACTAACAACTCCCTGCCTCAGTCTTTGCCCTTCCACATTAGCAGGGACTCTTACTCACAGGTAAAGTGGGATGTGATGAAGAGGAAGGACGTTCCAAAAAACATAAAGGCGATTCCCACAGCCCCTTTGGTCTTGATCTGAGAGATGATCCTGGTTGTAACTGTGGCGTGCTCCACTTCTGTGTGGATCAACACAGTGAAATAAGTTCCTGTTAAACTCCATCAGCAAGGTGAGAAATGCAGCTCAGTGGTGAAACGTGCAACCTCAGACAAACCACTAGGAGTTACTGCAAAGCAGCAAACTAGAGCAAAACCGTTCAGTCAAACATTCTAAGTCAAACATTGAGATTATAAATATTGCTACGAAAACTTTATACCTGACAAACTATTACTAATTTACACTCACATTAAATTCCTGTTTGTGTTGGCATCATTTTGACCAAATACAACATTATTCCACTGAGAAAATAAGAAAATACATACATGCACACACACGTGTTCACTAATTTTCATCCTGCCTTTCTGAACAATTTCAATAAAATGTTTATGAGCAGAAAATAAAAAGCAAACAGATCCTTGTGTCAAAGGAAGTTTGTTGCAGCATTAAATGTTTAAATGTTTTATACTGGAACTTTAACAGCATCAGACATTGAAGCTTGTAAGAAAAACTTGGAAACCAAATTTTAAGATTAAAATCTGACACAAATTCATTTTTTTGAAGCACATGAGAAATAGCTTTGTTTGTAAATTTAGCTTTAACTTGCAAAGCTGACATTTTACTTGATAATAAACAAAATAACTTAAATGTACCCTGATTCACACACAGTCTAGATTCTTGATTGTAATTCTCAAAATATCCTGTGAATATCTTTTTCATTTTATACATCTGGTGGCCTTGAAATAAGTATTTTTAAATAGTTTCCAAATGTGTGCCTATCAAATAAAATGTAATAAATATATTCTAATAACTACAACACTCAAATATATTTGTAACTTTTCACATACTAAATAAATAAGTTAGTAGGGGATGTCTTGCCATTTAATTTAAAGAAATTAAAACAATTTAAACTTTTGAAATCATGAAATATAAGGCTTTTCGACAAGCAGGTACCTTCTATTTAGCATTGCATGAGGAAACAGGTCATTACATCTGGATTACATATGAACTATTCTGAAAAAAATAACTGCGAATTATGTAGCAACATCAAAAAAGGATTTTACTCCAATTTATTCTATCGAGTGAAACAAGACAGACCTGAGCAGAACCACATGAGGTCTCTTCTGATAAATACAGTGAGGTACAAAACACCATGCGATGCCGCATACAGCATAACATAGTGAGGTCCCAGAGTCTCCTGAAGACAGGTCTCCCACTCCCTCCTGCACAGACACACATATACAGAATGGTGTGACTCAGTTTGCAGCTTATATACACAGTGTTGAAACATAACCTGTCACACCTGTCAGGGCAGCCCTCTTGTACCCCAATGACATAAAAGTCTTGTGCAAATTCAGAGTCTGTTGGAAGGAGGAGATCATTCAAATTGGCTGGAAGGAACTGTAAACAACAGAAAGTTTGTTAACGTTTTGTGATGGGCTGAGTGTGAGACGATGGAGAGGCTTTTCTGGCTCTGACCTTTTCTCCCTGCATGTTCCATGTGACGACGTAGATGCCCACCCTTCTGTCAGGAAAGTAGCGGTCTAGCTCATCAGCACCGAGCAAAGCACCACTTCCCAGCACACTGCCTTCCAGGAAGCTCCTGGAAGGCAAACATTGAAAAAGAAAATAAAAAAATGATCAAATCATGTTGTCTTCCAGTGAGGATACAAGTAAAGCTGTTGTAAAAGACAGAAATCTGTAAGTAAAAACTCTGCTAGCTCAACACAAATAAGCAGCACATTAAACTACGACCCAATTTTACTCCTTATTATGTCGAAAAATATGCTGAATATGGAAATACTTTGACTCAGTGCTAATTCCCCTTCACACAGCTATGCTCCCTTTCTCTTTAAGACCATCTACTCACATAAACTGAAGATATCTGAGGTCCAAGTTTGACAGAGAAGTCATTACTGCTTTAACACCATCTTTTGACTTAAAACTTCCAGATGTGCTGTTTAATTCAGTCCTACCCAGACAGAGTAACTAAGAAAAGAAAATTAGAGGGAGTGATATATAGAATATGCTTATACGGTGCAAACAGTAATAGATAATCTAATAGTTATTAGATTATCTTGATGGCTTATTAAACCATACGCACTATCGTATGACCAATATATTGTTTCAAAGGACAAAAATAAGATGATTTACCACTAAATATGCTTTATATGATGGTGTCACTGAGCTTATATCTAAAAAAGTATCACTTCTAAAAACAACCAGCATTTAACAACTGTCTAACACCACAAAGACCACGCTCCACAAAAGAGCTTTAACGCTAAAATCAGCTCCATCTTCTACACCATCAGTTCAGTCTACTGTACCTGTTTCTCACATCCTGGGGTCTGATGGGGCTAAGAACGCTGTAGATGGACTTCATGGAGTTAACAGAGCCACTATCTGACCCCATGTTCTCCAGAAGCCGGCTGTCACTCAGGTTCCTGTGGATCCTCTCTCCAAATTTCTCTTTGGCCAACACAGCATAATCCAAACAATCCCTGTCAATCCTATTAGCTGCCCTTAAAGTGGCTGATGCAAAGTTCTTGTCCAGAGCAGGCAACGGCCCTGTGGGCTGCACTGGAGATAGACGCATCTTGGTGGACCTCCCTCGGTGGTCTGTGGGATTACTCTGCTGGCTAAGTGACCGTCTATCACACTCGGACAGACTCCTTTCTCTGTTCTGGAAGACTGGAGAACCAGTCCTGATAGCAGAAAGGCGCCTCACATTAGAGTACTGGTCGTTCTTGACATCAGCTGTGCTACCGAGAAGAAATCCACTTGGAGTTGTTGGGTCTTCTTTAAGCGAGTCTGTGGAGGACCCAGTCTCAGCTTGGTCACTCAGACTCTCCTGGCTGTTTTTCAGCCTCCTGCTTCTCACAGTTTCTTCCACTGAGCCACTTTTAATTAATTTAGTCAGTTTTGGTAGGGAGGGGGGTTGAGGCTGAAATGGTGTCATCTCTCCCCCTGCATTTCTTGAAAGCAGTGCAAGACCAGCATTGGTTGGTTTGGCATCTTTTAAGGAGTGTTTTGCTTTTCTGTCATCAGTATCAATTGTGTCATCATCAGATGTCTTGCGGGTCACGTAGAGGGAGCATTCCTCTCCATTCTCAGTCATTTTCTCCTCCTGTCTGAGACCAGCTCTGGTCAGGTGGACAAGGCTTTCTCATTTCTGAATCTCAACACACCTTCAGATAAATGACAAAATATCAATGGCAAATATCAAAATATCATATGAAAAAAAAATAACAAAATGGAATTAAATTGTTTAGATAAAATCTCGTAACTGGCTGACACGATTTTTGCAGAAAAAGTTCAATATGAGATATTGTTTTGGCTGGTATCATCTGAGCACGCGACATAAGCTGCTAAAGCATCACATTTTGCTTGCAAACCCGATGGTAATAAACAGCGTAAGCTAGCTGTTGATATGAATTTTATCATGTAATTTAACCCAAAAAGATATTCGTTACATCTTTAACTACTAAACATCTAACAAAAAATTTAATTTTTCCCAAAATTTCCCTCTCGCACAAGTTGGATTATAATTAGCTGACTGCTAACTGTGTGCTGTATTCAGCAATGAGCTAAGCTAAAATGCTAAAAGCAGCTACACACATTAAAACTGACTAACGCTCATAGTAAATGTTTTATATTTACATGAATAAGCAGATCTTGTTGGTTGTTTTACTCTTCCCATGTGAATATTTACTCCACAGTCAGACCCTTGCTGAATTACCATAACAACTCACGACATAAAAAGTAGCTCCGTGACTTCCTTAGCAACGTTTAACAACAAAGATGTTGTTGCCAAGAGGGTCGTTTTGTGTCATAGCGCCCCTATCTGATGAGAAGGTAAATTACAGTCATACCTTAAATGAAACACGTGACAACAATACAAATATGTATAGTTTAACCTTCTTGTTTCCTCTTTGGAAGTAATTTCAGTTAAGTTACGTGCTCATGTCATAGCTGGTTTTAGGTGCCGATTGTCCTGCCACTGCAGGTATGTCATTTAATTTAATTATCATGATTTGGATGTCCTGTTGCTTCCTGAATCATAATGCTGCATTTGTGTTATTTCTCCTCATTGTCTCATTACAAAAGTACAAATAACGATTGGTATAAAATGTAAAAAAAAAAAAAAAAAAAAAAAAAAAAAAATGGATGCAAGGTCTTAAAATTGCACAATGACAATTAAAATTGATAGTGTGGGGAAAAAATCATGCATGTAGGTTTTTTTTTTTTTTTAAAAAAAAAGTAATTTATCTTGGATGAATCTTATCTTATTTTCCAGGTTTTATTTGTTTTGGTTTGGAACAATAAAAACTTCCTACTTGCTTACTTTCATTTCCCTGCTTCTCTCTCTGTAAATGATAATCAGCTTTGTTTTTACTTGAAGATGCCGCAGAAGTTTTCTGTTTCTTTACAGCTGCTTGCCTGTTTTTTCTGTTTTCTTCTGGTGTCTCTTTGTCTCTTTTTCTTCTCCTTACTCCTTTTTTCCTATGTTCTCTCTCCTTGCCCCCACCCAATTTGTCAGGACCAGCATTAATTTGTAAATTCAGCAAAAGACTAATAAAAAAAAATAAAGAATAGCTTAATCCCTGTGATAGACTGGTGACCTGTCCAGGGTGTACCCCGCCTCTCGCCCGTTGTCAGCTGGGATTGGCTCCAGGCCCCCCCGCGACCCCGTTCAGGAGAAAGCGGTAGAAAATGGATGGATGGATGGAAGAATAACTTAATAATAAAAGCGAGCCTTTTATCTATAAAGCTCCTCTTGACTAAGCAAATTTGAGCAGCACAGCAGTTAGGCCATTTTTCTGCTTTCTATGATGCTGGACGGGATAAGCTGGGTGTTTGTACCCCTCTAATGCTGCATAAATACTTTGATGATAATAAGATAAACTTTCTTTCATCCTGCATTTCATTAGTATTTCTCTAGTGATATTGTCTGTTAACCTGCACAGTCATCACATCTAGAGTTTTTTTTAAATTTTATTTTAGCTTCCTTTTAGCTACAAAACTTCAACATTTTGGACAGTACAGTATACCCAATATAAGCAGCTGGGGAGTTGATATTACAGGAATACTTCTCTATCATAAAAAAAACATGGCACTAACTTAAAACAATATTTAGAAACAACTTACATGCTGCATTCATTTGCACTTGGGCATCTCACTTTACTCAGGTAGAGATAGCTTTTTTGTGAATTTGTTGGAATTTAAATATTACTAGTCCTGGAGTGGCACCAGGGGGTACATAATAATGTTGTTTTTCATACATATAATCTTGTTTTTCTTTTGTTTGTTAATTTTTGTCAATTAAAACCCAAATTTTAATGTATTTAAATCATTTTTTTGTTTTAAAAAAATGCCTTTAAAATGCTTTTTAGAGAATTGCTATCCTTGCCTCTACATTAAAAAAAAATCCACATTAGAGTACACCTGAAATCTGTAACATTACAAACTGCACATAATGCCAGTGCCAAAACAAAAATGACCTTGCAGCCTCTTTGTCTCCCCTCATTGTACGAGAAGCGGCCTCTCAAAGGATTTCTGAGCTCATGGGCCCCTGGAAATGCAGACAATCCCTCCATATTCTGTGTATTTCTATGACATTGTCGCTGGCTCAGGGAGTTTAGACAAAAGCCCAGTCTGTGGGGGTCAAGTATAAAAGGAAAGGGTTAAACCAGGTAGAGCACAGTTTGGTGCAAGAGCAAGAACGGGAACAGCTCCATCAGCAGCTAAAACAACAGACACAATGACTTCCTCTGGAATGAACATGATGAGCAGAGTAAGTCTGCATTTTCATAATGTTTATGTGAATCTACAAAAATATTGCTTGGAATACAATCTCTCTGGTCTTTTAAAATCTACATATTTAATATTTGTATTTGTAAAAGGTGTTTTTGAAAGGCGCTGCTCAGTTTCACTAATAAACAAAGTTTAGCAATTTAATTTAATTTAATTTAATTTAATTTAATTTAATTTAATTTAATTTAATTTAATTTAATTTAATTTAATTTA
>JBAMHX010000013.1:6772553-6797462 GCA_037177515.1 Pseudomugil tenellus
AATTTAATTTAATTTAATTTAATTTAATTTAATTTAATTTAATTTAATTTAATTTAATTTAATTTAATTTAATTTATATCTATCTATTTCTGTAATTATATAAAATCTTTATGCAATTGCTTAATTATGCAGTTTTTTAAAATGTTATTTTTCATGTAGCATTTTTAGTTCTGCTTAAAATTGTTTATGTATATTACCAAAGCGCATATTACATATTGTTTACTGTTGTTGTTTTTATTTATTTTATTTTTTTTACTTTTTAATATTAAATAGCAGACAAATAGTGGTAAAGTCTAAGCAAAGTTGAGTATTTTAACTCTAAAAGAAACCAAACTTAACTAACCAGTCTCTTTTCTTCAGATTGTCTTCTACGAGGACAGGAACTTTCAGGGTCGTTCCTATGAGTGCATGAGTGACTGCCCAGACATGTCCTCCTACCTGAGCAAGTGCCATTCCTGCAGGGTGGAGAGAGGTTGCTTTATGGTGTATGACCGCACCAACTACATGGGCAACCAGTACTTCATGAGGAGGGGGGAGTACGCTGATTACATGAGCATGATGGGAATGAACGACTGCATCAGGTCCTGCCGTATGATCCCCATGGTAAATAAGCACCCTTATACTATGTTTAGCATCACTAACAGCTGTTAAATATTCTGAGTTTAAGGCTTGATGTTTGCACCACAGTACAGGGGATCTTACAGAATGAGGATCTACGAGAGGGAGAACTTTGGAGGTCAGATGCACGAGCTGATGGATGACTGTGACAACATCATGGACCATTACCGCATGTCTAACTGCATGTCCTGCAATGTGATGGAGGGCCATTGGCTGATGTACGAGCAGCCCCGCTTCAGAGGCAGGATGATGTACATGAGGCCTGGAGAGTACAGGAGCTTCTCAAACATGGGCATGAGCGGCATGACCTTCATGAGTATGAGGCGCATCACCGATTCCTTCTATTAGACTCTATGCATTTAATAAAACTGTCATAAACTGAACTGTTTGTGTGTACTCTAAGTCCTCTATTCATCACTTTTTTCACATTTAGCATGTCAATAAATTGTAAAGTGTGATGATATTTTTTAAAAAAAAAACAACTTTATTTAACTCTTTTCAGGGAAATTAAAACATTTTTACAGTTTAGATGGAAATGTTGACTGCATACGAGTGTTTTCAGTCTTTTCTGGTTCAGATCAAAATCAGAACTGCCTACAAAGTAAGGGACTTTGGCTTAAAACTGGCTGAGTTGTAAAATGCACTTCAAAACAAAAAATAACCACGAGGGCATTTTTAATACGCTTTTAAATTGAGCATTATAACAAGTCTTAAGTATATTTAATCAATAACATGTGATACATCTGCAAGAAAGAAAACAAACAAAAAATAAGTTGGGTTGCTCACACTCTGAAAGTGTGAAAAGTGAAGCCAATCAAGTGTCTTCAATCTGTAGTCTTTTTTACTACCACCAGGGGGCGCCAAATCTACTTAAAAAACAAATTATTACACCGGCTTCTAAACTTTTCTAATCATTTAATTAGTTCATTTAGTCTTTTAGCTACTTTTAAACGTTGTTCCAAAACAACATGATGATCAGGCACCATGATCCCATTCAGTGTAAAGGATTATGTGAAATTTCTCAGCTGTTTGGTTCTGGAAAATTTAATAATTTTTCAATATGTCTATCAACTCTGAAAAAAATGCTGAAATCAAAGTGCTCCAAACATGTTACATAACAGTGACTATGTCAATATTATTTATGGATATAATTTATTTTAATCTTTCTATATTGCTCTTTTTTTGTCATCATAACTCAGATCAGATGAGCAGGTGTGTGTTTACCATTATCATTGTGAACAAATATGTTTTGTGTGGTTCAATAGGGCAAGCATGGTTAAGACCAAACCAGATTTACAGAATGTATCAAAAATACTATGTGACACAATGTTTTAATTGAATACTTAATGACATAAAGCTATGCTTACTACAACGTGAAATAAAATACAATACTTATAATTTTTTAAGGAATATAAAAAAGAATGACATTATTTATGTAATTGAATATTTGCATTCAAAGCACCACATAGCAATCAGTCTGAAGCATTCTTCCAAGCACTTCTGCAAACTTATAGTATCATTGATGTATTTCATATATGTTTTGTTTTCTTGAGGAAAGCCTACAGCAATTAAAACACATCCAAACCAGACTAATTAAGTCCTGCTCTGGAATAGGCCAGGCTTTGATCATTACTATTCCAAAGAGTAAAACAACTTCTTCAATTTACTGCAATTTTTAAAGATTCACACAGGTGGCAATGTCATGTGGTGGATTTGATGAGTTTCGGGCCATCGGTATGTCTGACATCACTCCTATAAACATAGCAATAGTTTGATTACTTTATACTGACTGCACAAAGAACCAGACGGAGCAAAAAGTTCCTGTCATTGCGCTGCAGGACAGAGCGTTTAAGGAGGTCTTTTGTGCCTGCAGTCATCAGTTTAATAAATCAGCCTGACAAGAACTATGTCTGAGAATGTCTGAGAACCTCTAATATTGATAGTAGTGTTTTTAATATCTTATTGCTTTTATTTGTTCTTTTAGTGTGTTTTATACAAGTCTGTGTGTACTACTGGATACATGAATTTCTCCCCTGGAGATTAATAAAGTTTTTTTTTATCTGTTGATAAGATTTGAACTACTGCACCTCCTGTAATTTTACTTTTTGCACAATAAGTAACTGAACTAGCTTTTCAAAACTATTCAAGTAAAGAATTGTTTGTTTTAATTGGCTGAAATTGCAGTGATTTTCTTAAATCCTTCATTTCAACCAGAAAAGGGACACAAATGGGAAACAGCAAGATTTGTAAGGTTGAAATGATTTTGAAATTGTCCTTTAATTTTTTATCTTTCACACTGATAATACATATAAGCTATTTTATGAAGCTATGACATATACATCACAAAATTTTCCAAGCATCAACATCCCTGTATCTGATTATGTTTAGACTGGCAGCGTTTGGGCTTTGCATTAATTGTTTGCTTACAGTATACATTCAGTATGATGGAACACTGTTCATGCAGGGGAAAGACAGACGCGTAAAGATAAATTTAACTAATCGGACTGTTCACCGTGTAAGCAACCTTTTGTTTCCCAGCTGAGGACTGGAGCAGCTGCCTTCCTGTTATAATAAGACAGTTGTTACACTGAGCTGGAGGAGGTTTAGTCTAAATCTGAGGGGAAATAAAACTGTTATGTCTATTATCTTTTCATCATAAACTTGAAGACTGCCCAGTAAATAGTGAAATAGCTGAGATTCTCTGGTTACACTGGTAAAATCCCAATCTGGCTTCAGTGATACTCACTTGTCATGAGATCTAAATGTTTCTGTTGGACCAGTTCAATTTGTTTCCGAGTGTTTCCACCAGTCCAGTTCCCAGAGCAAGGCCACATAAAACATACAGGCACAAGGGAAAGTATAAAAAACTAACTTGTAAAAACAGTGACATTTTCAAATCAGATATCAGACATATTAACCATTTGCAGGTTAATTTAACAGAATAATTTTAATAAAAATTGTTATACTGTTCTGACATCACAAAAAGAAAAGAAAGATATATATATATGTTAGAATAATAACTACATTTAGTAAGTGTAGGTGGAGATGGATAAACTGTACATATGTACAACTAGAAATCTCTGGCTCATGAAAACACACTAATCATGATCATTATGGTAGCATGAACTCATACAATTCTTCTGTTTGGGTCCAAAATACAAACTGTCGTCATGGATGCAGATTTTTCTTTTCTTTTAAACAGCAGACGAACAATTTCTACCACAAAAATACATGCAAAATATCTCATATATTAAGTTTCCACACCTTGGAGGAAGCATATTTTAAAGTGCATCTGTGAATTGTTCTCTTCTCACTCTGCTTCCTCTTTTCTCTCTCCTCTTACTCCAGAGAACAGACAATCCAGCAGGCGAGTGGGGAATCGATGCCCTGATACAAGATTCAGCCTAATGAGGATCAGAAACATCTTAATAAAGACCCATAATCCACCACTTAATCCCTCATTACAGAATCATCTGCATTCTCTGGTCCTGCTCCGTACTGCCGCCATGACAGCACATTCAGGTCCATTGTTCTGCCTCGTCTCATCTCTCACCCTGGGCTACATCTCCCTTTGTCTCCCCTTGGTGTCAGTTATATTTGATCTGCTCTCATTAGACTTTCAGACGAGATGAGCAGAAGGGCTTGAAAATAGTGCTTTTGTGTGCACTTCTATGCTATCTCTGGTCTGAAATGGAAAATGAGACATATGCTTAATGAGGAGAGGATGGACTGGGACTCTGTCCGACGGTGAGATAGGACGTGTATTGTTAGGAAGGTGCTGTGACCGATACTGTTAATGGACACACTTTCTAGGCAATGTCTGTGTCAGTAATTATGACTTCTGAGGATGTGAAAATCGCTCTGAAGTGGGACAGATGGATTAAAGTTTAACCCAGAGCTGCTGAGAGGTTCAGAGTCAGGGTTTGGATTTGTGTGCAGCATTTACACAAGAGTTGGGGAAGTTTAAGTTAAGTTTTAAAAAGTATTTTATGACATTTTTTTCTAAAAGTAACTCTTCAGCTATCTATTTAACTGAAATAATAGTCAAGGTTGCAAGACTGCTATAGGCTGATAAACAAAGGTAGGAAAGATATCGAATGGAAGTGAATTATCAAAACCTTTCCCATAAGTTTTCTTTGTATTTAAGAAGCACTACCAAAGTTTGACAGATTTTCTCTGTGACACATCCTCTAACAGCTGGTAATTCAGCATCTAGCTTACATCCCACCCCTACTCTGAGCTCTCTCCAGCCAGGAAATGTCTGTCTGATTTTACTCTCATGTTTTCCATTCTATCTTTCTTTTCCTGTCTTTCTCTGATAATGTCCTCTTGCGTTTCTTTGCTGAATCAGCTGTAACGTGCTGTCAGAATGAGCAATAAGTCTGCTGGCATGTGACGGGTTGCCATGAAGTAAATTGCTGCTGGAAAGTGACACAAATTTAGGAATTGAGTCTTCACAGCTTTGGGGATGCTGCTGTGAAACAGCAGCTCCAATGGACATATCACTGTAAAAAAAAAAAAAAGCCAGAAACACGGTGCTAGTTTAACCCTTTAATGTCCTTATTAAGACAAAGGCTAGAGAAAAATGTTTCCATTTGTTTTTGAAAATTTTATCAAAATAGATGTGTTTTGATGTAAGTTTAACAACATTATGACAGTGAAATGTTGGAAATGTTAAACACTTGTGTGAGAGTGGTAGAGATGAACCAGGCAGGTTTATGTCCACAATTTGTTAAAAGAAAAATCATCACAATCACTGCAAATTTACCTCTAACAAATTGTAGACCAGGAAGTTAAAGGGTAAAAGTGAAAAGAGCAAACAGAATAAAAAAATATTAATCTGAATTACTATAAATTCTCAATAAATTTGCAAAAAGAAGTTTTTTTATTTTTTACTTTCCCACAAAGGATTTTTTAAAAAAAGTACTGGTTAAGGACATAAAAAAGTACTATAAAGAAGACAAAACAAAACAAAAAAAAATCTAAAGGCTTAAACCAACAATCCCTAAATCCCTGTTTCCATAATCATAAATCTGATCTGATGCATCCTTCAAATGTAAGAGTGGGATAGCTAAAATGCTTCAGGCAGAATTTTAGAGGCTCTACTGGAACTGTACATTTTATTGCTCTATTGCCATTATATACAAAGATCTGGAAAACTTTATGGCCTCAGTTCAAAGATGTCATTAGTTTTGATCAGCTGCATTATAAAACGGATGTCGGATCAAATATCTCCCCAAAAATCATCTATGGGAGGCTGTGAGCACTATTCAGCAAGTCATTGTTTTTCAACTTTCTTTAATGAGAAAGAAATGTCCGACTTCTGCTAAATCAGGACTGTAGACCAGTTGACAAGCTTAACTTTGCAGTGCAGAATTTATAAAAGCCAAATTTGATGAACAAACAAAAAACAAGGCCTTATAATACAAAAACTTGCTCAATCATTTTATCAATCCATTAGTAAAGCATGCAGGTGAATCCTGCCGAGTGAAATTCCTAATTTCCCTTGTTCTCAATTATCATATGCAAGTAGACTCTCCAATTTGGACTAACAAATGGGGTTAATATAAAATTATGTGTCAAGAGAAGAGGAGAAATCTCTCTTTCTGTAGGTGATGCTGTGAGATAATCCTCGAGAGGGTGGGATAATTAGCTCCATGAAGGTATGCAGAAGGTTGATTTTTATTCTGTACTACCCTTCCTTCATCATTACTCTGTGTGCTAAGGTGTGCATGAGGGGGAAGGGGATAAAACAAAACAAATAAAACTCATTAAAGGTGCTCGTGTGGCTACAAATCCTCTACTGCAGTGTTCTGCAGACATCATTAGCCGTGGTGAAAGGAGCCTGGATACATGAACACAGATCAAAGCTTGCTATGCTTCATTTTCTTTTAACCTGAGGCAGGATTTTCAAAATCTGAGCCACTATTTGGCAGGTTTCCATTTTTACTTTCTAATTGTGGCTTACCAAGAAAATCACTTTCTATAGAAAGAGCAAATCACAATGAAAAAATCTAAATGTTTTCTTCAATATTACACCCATGGCATGTTTTCCTGAAAGGAATTGAGTTCATTTTTGATGACAAAGAAAAAAATTGTTTGTAGCTGCATAAAAGATCAAATCTTGCAGCAAAGCTGTTTTCATATTCAGGGACAACAGTAAAAGGCTTAATTTTCCCATGTTTCTGCTCAGATGTTTATTTTTTTATCTCACTATATGCACTAAAATAAAAAAAACAACCCTGATAGATCATTTAAGTGAAAAATAGAAAGTCTTTACAACAATTTGACAGATGAGTTCTTTAGTGTGACCTTATGTCAAGAATCAGCAGTGCTTCAGATAAGAAAGCTAATTCCTGCCTGTTGGTTTCACTTGCTGTTTGAAAAATGTCTTGAATTGTTAGCTATGGTCCAGTTTAAAGCCAGTTTAAACAGGATTTAGACCATTCAAACGTTCCAAGTTGTCAAACAATGTGTCTGTGTGATCACAATGCATGTATTTATGTATTCATTCTTGAAATTATTTTAGCTCCATGGTCATTATATTGAACTTGATATGGAGAGCATTGTCAAAAATATTTCTGAGGTTTCAAAGTATAAAAATGGTGCTAATGTTGTTGTGCAGATTGCACCTCACCAGATCTGACAAAATGCCATTCCAGTTCATCTAACTCAGTACTTGTTACAATTTAATTTTGATAAAATGTAAACATAATTTGTATTATGTTCTAGTTTTTATTTCTAATATAATAATGCATTATAATATTATCAAACTCATAATTTATGACATTTTTAACTCATTGATTTTAGAAAAGATCATAACTCAATAGTGGCAAAAATTTTCTTTCAGTCACTTTAAATATTTAATGTAGAAAAAACCTAAAAAGTATTTACACGTAGGCATTGAAAAGCTACTTAGTTAACTATTTTTTCTCTTAAATGAACTGTAAAGCCACATCTAGACGATAAGATCCAGTCATGATTCAAACAGGAACCCTGTTGCTGTGAGTCAGTAGCCACACCAAGCACCATTTCATCCAAGAATATTGCTCCTGTCTGACAAATAGAAAAAAAATAAACTTTTAAACTCTTTCAGAGGGACATCTTTGGTATTGCCATATCAGCATATCAGCTCTCTACTTAAATGAAAAGGTCTAAAGCATGATTAGTTATTAGCTAACTCATTAGCATGCAAATGTTAGCAATTAGCATCAGAGAAAGAGCTGAAGGAGACTGGTTTAGCCTATTAAACACTAATTTGAAGACAGAGCAGTTGATTTGAATATAATGCTATTTCACATATTATATATAAATCTTTTTGAATCAGGTTTTATAAAACGAAGTCCAGACATCAACTTGATTTTATGATAAAATATCTGAAAACTGATGGACCTCATAAATAATCTTAACAAAAACAAAACTGAGGACACTGATTATAATTATGTAGATACAACATATGCTTTCTGCTTCATGTTTTAGTTGCTCCAATCATGTTTGAAGTTCACTCTGTCTTCAGATGTAGATGATTTTATATTTCAGACTATCACAAATTACCCACATCAACAAAGAAATGTTGTATAAACATGTTTTTCAACTTCCAAGGGACTGGACTGGGACATTTTTTAAGTAAACTACCACCATACACCAACATGTGGGGTGTTATCAAAACCATTCGCTTGCACCATTTCACATGCATATGCATCAGTGATCCTCCGGGTCTCTTCCCAACGACCTCTCTGACATGCCTGATAAGCACATAGTCATGTTTTCCCCTCAGGTGGCCTTTAACCACTCTAGCAACGTGATCTTCTTTGTGCAAATAGTTTATTTGGTTTCCTGCAGGGACGTGCTGTTTACACTGGACAGGTGCAGGCGTTTTCTCCTCAAGGCACGATACTGCTGTAACTGTTATCAGACAGTGAAACAGAGAGCGAGCATGTGCCAGCAAACATAAAGTTAACTAATCGCACATGATATAATCTACAGCTAACAGACAGCAAACACACGTTAGAAGCTTGAAGCGCTTAAGCAACAGACTGAAATATAAAAACACCTCTAGATTATTACAAACTATCATGAATAGATACAAATACTTTATAATGTATATAAGTTTTAGTTTACACATGGATTTGGAAAAATTTGCAGTGCTGCTAAAAGTACTGCTTTGAATTATTCTAAATATACATTTTAGAAAATGTCTCTATTTGATAATTAAGTGCACTTTGTGGCATCAATGAAAACAGCATTTATAGCTACAACAAGATAATACGCAAAAGTAGTTTTTTCTGTTTAGCGTCCAGATGCAGACGTTTCCATAGCCTTTGTATCATAAGATGCTTAAGAATAGTTGTGTATAATTATTAAAGAGCCAATTGGAGAATAACATATATATATAAACACAATATATAAATAAGCTCCTGTAATATTATTAGAACTGTGTAAGTACTCACAATCATAATAACTCAATCAGTCAGCAATACTGTGTTCAAACAAGAGTTGTTGAGGCTGATTTGTGATGACCTTTCTAGAGCATCTGATGTTCAAAGCTGATAAAATTGCAAATAAATTTCTCACTGAAAATATTCATTTGTAAAAACTGTAAATGACAAGTTCCCACTAAATAACAACAAGATACGGTCGACATAATACTTGTAAATAAAAAAAAAAGATTCATTTCTAATAATGACCTTTGTAAAAATTTAAAATAACAGAAACTACAAGAAAAGCGTAATTTGAAGCTTAGCTGGGGGTGAGAAGTGAGGTGAAGTATCGTTGTTAAATTTCACTACTAGAGACTAAATATTTTTTTTTTTTTTTTTTAGTTTTAATAAAACACCTGTCTCAAAAGTTTAAGCTATTGTTTAATTATAACTATTTCACAATTCTCTCTATAAACTTTGCAGCACAATACAATATAAGTACATACCTGCAGACGCACCTAAGTTTTGCTTTTCTCTTCCTGTTACCTTTTGGATTTGCTTGCTTTGGACTTAGCTGCATTTTTTTTTTTTTTTTTTTTTTGTCACAATCACTCCCCAACAGTAAACCTGCTTCCTGAGCCTCACTGCACCACCTCCTGTGTTCCCAGCCATCACTGATAACACCTCAGCCCTGAAGGAGGAATGCAGGCTCTGGCGCTCCGTGTTTCCCTGTGTGTGTTTGTCCTTCATCCGCATGTTTGTTGCAGTTGGAAACTTTGGAAGAGAAACAAACACTGAAGTCCAAACACGTCGTAACACCAGATGCCCAGGAAGCTGTGAATGGTGAGTGGATGTGGCAGTAATGGGACAGAACTGGGACTATTGTGTCCTATTGTGTACCCCTTCCCCCAATGCATGCTCTACAGAGAGATAGTGGGGTCAAATGGTGACCGCTGCTACAACCTTTTAGCTGAAGGTTTAGCGTCAACATGCACAAACCTGATGCCTAATGTGTGAAAGTCCTTGCTTTTGAGCGATAAGTTGCACACTGGACAGTTCTGTACTGATTAACGCTGAGGTTAATCAGTACAGAGGTTTTCTCCTCGCTGAGGCAACCACATGTCTTTTAGATCCCACTCCAACACAGCTTTTTAAGTCATTTTATGAATCTTTCAGAGGCAAACTTTTAAACATGATGAATTGCTCTCTTCTACCGGGGCTCTTTCCCGTTGCTTTTAAAGCTGCAGTAGTGAGACCTCTGCTGAATAAGAACAATCTAGATTTTAATGACTTTAACAATTACAGACCAGTATCTAACTTACCATTTTAAAGCAAAATTTTAGAAAAACTTGTTTTTACTCTGCTTAATTATTTTTTAAACACACACAACATTCTGGAAGAATGTCAGTCTGGTTTTAGGGTAAACCACAGTACAGAGACAGCCTTAACAAAGATTTTAAATGATTTTAGATTAAATTATGATTCTAAACAGGTGACAGTGTTGGTCTTAGTGGATCTTAGCGCTGCCTATTATGCAGTGGACCACACTATTCTTTTACACAGACTTAAACACCTGGTTGGCCTCTCTGGTATTGTGCACAAATAGTTTTCATCCTACCTCACAGACAGAACTTTTATGGTATGTTTAGATACCTGCTCCTCTCAGGGTCAAAAAATCACAGGTGGTGTGCCCCAGGGTTCCATTTTAGGTCCTTTGCTTTTTAATCTGGACATGCTTCCTCTTGGTCATCAGGAGGCATGGAATCAACTTTCACAGTTATTTAGATGATACACAGCTTTATATCTCAATGTCTCCTGATGACACAAGGCCAATGGATGCTCTTTTTTAACAGCATTTTCGACATTAATCCTGGATGGCAGAAACATTTTTAAAGCTTAACCAGGACAAGACTGAGGTTTTAGTCATTGGTTGCAAAGAGAAAAACTTTTATCCAAATTGCAAGCACTAGATTATAAGTATTTTAATCAATCAACACAAGTAATAAACCTGGGTGTTTTCTTTGAGTCTAAGCTGACTTTCATCCCACATATTAAAAACATCATAAAAATCTTAAAAACATGGCCAGATTCCACCCCGTTCTGTCTCGGTGATGTATGCTTTTATCACCAGTCGTATAGACTACTGCAGTGCTCTGCTCTCTGATCTTCCCAAAAAGACCATTTCAGGTTTACAACTATTACAAAATTCAGCAGCATGTGTCTTGACTAAGACCAGGGGGCGGGAGCACATTACACCAGGAACACAGTATTGCTGACTTATTGAGTTATTATGATTGTGAGTACTTACACAGTTCTAATAATATTACAGGAGCTTATTTATATATTGTGTAGCTAAAGCAAGCATCTCAGGGTTTTCTCCAATTGGCTCTTTAATAATTATACACAACTATTCTTAATTACACATTACACCATCTCTTTCAGGAAATCTTTTGCTACTTATATTCTATGCTTATATTTTCTATGTATTTGAAAGCAAGATAAGCAGTCAGGTACAATCAATGCCACGGCAGATACTAATATAACATATGGACCATTGTCCTGGGAGGCCACTTTGTATCTCTGCTAACTAGATGGAAAAAATAATTCTACAGAATATTAAAAAGTTGCTTAATTGTGTGAAATGTAAATAATAAACAAATATTTTGTGCTTTTTTTGGATCAGGAAGAGCATAACAGTGTAATGACAAACATTACATTGTCACAACGTAACGTGACTTGAACACTGAATAACTTTCCCAGGATATTGTTAATTTTAATGATCTCAACGATACTAATACGTTGTGTGTGATTTTAGCTGGTAAGCAGAGCATCAATGAATGTGCCAAATTCTGCTGTCTTTCATGAGCTATAATTTAAAATAATATGCATTTGTATGTATGCATTTGTGTGTGTGTCCATTAAAATATTTGAATAAGAATATATATATTTTCCTTTTTTTAGTTGTCTCATAACTCTTGCTTTCCAACAAGTTTAAGTCTATTGAGGAGAAGTGTGTATTGATCATCGTATATTTTATTATGATTGTATTCCTTTTATTTTGGAAGCATTTTGTGAAGTGACAATGGTGCACTTCATTTGACAGTAAATATTGGCTTTTTTCTGCTTGGTCAGAGTAAGAAAAACATCAGGTTTGCCTTAAAATATATGTTCCTGCAACATCCATCCAAATAGCTAAAGAGCAAAGCAGGAAACCTTAAGACCTGCTTTTAAAATTGTGGCTGTGTGACATAAAGAAATAAACAAATATGTCAGAAACGTTGCACACATAAAATCATTTCATTTATATGATTGTTTTACCCTTTACAGTGACACCTGTTTGACTGTCTCTATAGGAAAACCAGAGATGTGAAATGTGGTTTTGCCTGTAGCAAAGAACCTTTTTGTCATCTGTTATTATAAAAGGTGGAAAAGAAAACATAACTTTCCTTTTGCTTTGCTGAAGCGAGCCACTGAAGTTGTTGGGAATTCATCATGACCTGGGAGTCTTCTTAAGAGGATTGACCTCTGCTCTTTGCCACAATAGCCATTGAGTTAGTTGAGAAACTTAACACTTTAAACACCAATAGCTGCGTTTAATTGCTTTTAAAGATGCCAGAAATGTTCTTCTTAGTCTATTAGTACTGCATCTTTTTTAGAGCAGTTAGCTAAAACAAAAAGAAAAGTCTTTTTTGTATCTCTACTATTCATTTTAGCTTAGGTGACCTTTAATATCACAAAGCTAAAATTTGGTACCCAGCAGTTTATTTATAGTTCTTTTTTTAATATACATGAAAAGCTCCACCTTAACTAATAAATCCAGACGTTAAGCTCTTTATTAGACGTGGCTAATTTGACCTCAGGCAGTTGTGGTGTAAAGATGCTTATATGACCCTAACGACCACTCTGACTTCTGACCTCTGTCCTCAACCCGTGCAGACCCTTTAATATAACCAGCAGATCAGTTCCATATGGTGATTTAAAAAGGAGACCACTTAGACTAATTTAATCACAACTCCACCTTCGTCTATGTGAGGGGAGCATTCCAAACCTTATGAGCACCATGTTGATCAAAGGAGTTACTTTACTGTCTGTTGTGCAGTTTATTAGTACTTTTATGATTTTCTCATCTTTCTTTGAAGCTTGTTTAACTACATTTTTAAGATGGTGCACAGTTTGTAACAGATACTCTGTAGGTTAGGAGAGTTTGTGGACATTTAAAAATTGTCAAAACACTATATATTGGACCTTCAGAAATACATTTTCAGATTGTCATCCTCTGGCTGCTGTCTGGGGGGAGCAAATACAAGGTGCTCCCTGCTACTGCTCACCTCACATAATACTGGCTCTCTAACTTATTTTAATGTGAAAATAAGAACATTTTACGACATTTTATGATGAGCTTAGAGGCTTAAAATGCCCACAAAATATGAGACATTCATTGTTGTGTTATAGTTTTCAACTAGGTTTAAAGCTCAGAAAAGTATTGCCTTGTACATCTGTCTCTGGTCTGGTTAACACCTGTAATGGCCAGAAGAGGGCAGTAATGCCATTATTCGCTCTCTTGACCTGAATTTTCTAGTTTTACAAAACACCCTGACCAAATCCCTTACACACAGCCAAACATCTGAAAGAAACCCTGACAAATGAGTCAAATCCAGCTTGCTGGCAGGATCTTTCTTATTTCTGTGGTACTGCATTAGCAGGACTGGAAAGTCTTGCCACATAGACAGATATGCAGGGATGAAGGCACCCTGCTGCAGAAATTACCCATTGTCTGGCCCTTCACCTCCAACTCAAGCTGTGCTCACGGTGTCAGTCGTCTATGAGTGTGAGGGTTAATATACTCATAGACAATGGTGTCAGCTGGGGCACTACAGAGGGAAGAGCTCAAAGATCTATTTTTATCTCTGTGTAACTCTGCACAGTCTGTATTGTCTGGTGTACGTCAGGGATGTTGTGATATTGTCTTTGCAACATGTAACAGGTGCTGCAGGGATGAAGATCCCAAAGGACCAATAGGGAAGAGCTCTCTGTGTAGTTCACAGTGTGATCTACTCTGCTGTGAGTAGAGAACATGAGAGAGGATGTTGCGAAACAATATGGTGCGGGATGTATAGAAGCATAAATAGGTCATCTAAAAGCGTGCACCTGAGGCATCCCATGCTGTTAAATATATATGGTTGTATTTAGTATAGTTACTAAATACAACCATCTGTATTGTGTGTTCTAGAGCAGTGGTCCAAAATCTGCTATGCAATATTTCAACATGTGAATCCAAAGTTCAGTCAGAATTCAGCAGTTATGGTGAGAATCTTGCTAATAGAAGCATAAAACCAAAATGTTTTAGGCATGAGATGGGGTGGAGGCTACACAACTCTGCTGTATTAAAAAATAGTATGGGAGCCTTACTCTACGTGTCATGCATGAGCAGCACATCTACGGTATCGAACAATATCTACAGGCTTTGTCATGTAGATGATGTCTTTCTCAGGAAAAGCATTCCCCCATCATAATTCATAGCTTTAAAATATGATTCATTATTCGAATGAATTTCAATATAAGGTACCCTCAGTTGATTCATTATAGCTAATCAACAGTAAGGGGAATCATTTGCTATAAGGATGATCAAACTATCTATTTTATCAGCTGTGTTGTGATTTCTCTTGAGTTTTCATTTTAATTTTCAGACCCTAGAGTTTCAAAACTCTTAAAATGACAAAGTGAGTGAATGCAAAGTGGAAGTTAAGCTTGTCAAGAAGGAATTTCAAATAAATCTTCATTTATGAATCAACACTTTAAATGCCTGCAGAAAATTCCCGGCACTAATAAGCTAAATAAAGTTTCTGCTGTTTTTGAAGTGGAAATCTTTTAAATGTTGTGTTCTGGCTAGAAGAGAAAAAAAACACAGCCATGTTCTAGTGGGACTATGTTTCCCCAGAGCTACAAGTATCCATTTTACAGTAAGTTCATCACAGAGGATCTGTGGTTATTTCCTGTTTGTTATTCCCAACGCCATCATCCTAAATGGTCTGACAGTTGTTTTCCAACCATTCAGGAAGTGCTTAGTTAATTTGTTATGCTTTCATCACCTCTTCCTCTTCTTCTCTTTTTTTTTTCTAATTCCCAGTGAAAATCTGGGACAAAGCGAGCTTATCAGCCACGGACTTTAAACATGTTTATTTACAGATCACAGGGCCTCAAAGAAAGCCGCCTGCTGGTCTTCAAACCCAGAGATCTGGTCCCTCAGCATGGCGTCAGAGGCCGTGCTCCTGCTGCCACGTTTGATGGGTGTCGACAGCCACTCACAGGGCTTCAAAGAGTAACGTTACAGATGTGTGACTGCTCACAGAGTCCTAATCTGTTCAGAGGAGCAGAGCATCCATTCCGGATCTTTTTCATGCAGCCGCGCAGAGACAGGGCTTTTTTCCAAGCGGCCTGCTGTAATACAGTGCATTAGTGAGATAAAGGCCTCTCCTCACAGCTGTCTCATGCTGACAGACTCTTGGAAAAACTGATCCGCTCCTTCTCCACTGCTGTATCTCCTTCTCTACAGGTCTCTGTCTTTGGAGCCTCAGACTTTCATGAGCTTGGTCTTTTTTCTTTCTTTTTTCCTTTTTTTTTTAGCCCACAAAAATCTTTAATCGGTGCTCTCCCTTTTTGTTCATAATGCAGTGCACCTCAAAGCCTTCGCCATTTTTGCAGTTTCTCAGATGCAAGAATTACAAAAAAATTTTGAAATCTCTTTCTCTTTTTTTTCACTAGTATCCTTATTTTAAAAAGAAAAAAAAACAATATGAAATGTATACTTTTCAAAGTTGCTACTGAGAACTTCAGATTCATAATGATGAAACACAAAGACAAAGCTCTGACCCAGCAAACAGAGAAAAAAACACTGTTTCTCGTGACTACTTAAAATACATGGCTTAAAAAGAAAAGTACTTTGAGCTCAAGTTTGTTAATATTCCTGCAGTGTTGGGTATGTCAAACGGATACATTATCCACAAATCTCAGTGGCACTTTTGGATATGTGGACAATCATGTTATGCAATGAGAGCAGGAAGATTTTTTCACATCTTTATGTCTCGTCACTCCTGACCAATGACAATCAGAACTAGCACTGGTTGGTATATATCTCTGTGATGAAGAAGGCATTGTGATGGATTAGAGCACATCCCGTCTTTAAAGCAGACAAACCAGGATGCAGAGCAGCGACTAAGGAGGAAGGGAGTCAGAGATGAAGAGAGGGAGGTTGGGTCCTAGACATCACATCTGCCACTGCTACTCCCTTGAGGCCTCTAGGGCATGGGAACTTCACTCATCTCCACCCATCACTTCCCCCCACCCTCTGACTAGTCCCTCCAGAGGCCTGGGACCTAACTCTTCCTGACTGGGACCCCTCTGCTCCCACTTGTTTCTCTGATTCTGACACACTTCTGTCTTTGCTTTTTATGCTCATTCTATCTTCTTCTCCGTGTCTCTACAGTCATGTCAGTTTCTTACTATTTGTTTTACAGATGCCTTTAAATTTAAAGCTTAAACTGGTTTTTCTGTGTCTTGATTTGACATATCGCTTCTTTATTCAAAACTCCATTGTGAACTCAAACAAAGACTCCCTAATTATAGCTAACCCATTATCTTCTCCTCATTTCTTTTCCATTTTAATGCCTAAACCTTAGTCAGGTATCGACAGCCAGAAAAACAGTGGACTAACAGAACTGTAACATTACTGGCAGTCCAGTCTCCACCTGATATCACCGGGAATGTATAAACTATTGTCATAGCCATCTCATCAGACAAACAGCACGCTTGGAAAAATAACCGTCTTTGATAAAACTGCTCATTTTATGAGAGGTTTGTTTACTGAAAATGGTCATTTTCTCCTGAGAACACGGTGGAAGCAAATATAAACTGAAAGGTGATAATAATTTCCCAGAGCTTGGGACGAACCTCTGAAATTTTATCGCCTATTTCACATGCATGTTTAAAGCTGCTAAATTCCACTTACTATGAAACATGCACACCCTTCAACCTCAGAGATAAAAAGAGCTGCACCCATATTCAACTAAGTGAAGATAAGACCTGAAATACAGTGATAAAGTCATGGTGATTCTTCTTATTGTCCAGAAACTCTTAAATTGCCTCAGAGTTCACGTTTAATTGGACTATTTACAGGAATGTTAAAGCGTTTATTTTTTTTTTTAGCTTTTAGGAATTCCATCTGTTCAAACAGAAGCTTTTTTCTTTGTTTTTCTGACATGACCAGACAAAACTAACAAAAATTAAAAAAAACAAAACATTTTTTGTTGATGTTCCTTGAATTTTTAAAAAATGTTCAACATGAAGTAATAATATACAAGAATTCTCTGGTTTTCTGATTTTTCAACTTCCATGCTGGATGAGTACAGCATGTCTGCATGGACACTGCTGCTTCAGTTCTGCATTTTCAGAACAGTCTTCTTTTCATGACATCAGGAAAACAAACTGTTAATAACAAGAATAACAAAGACTTCATGTTATGCTCTGTGAGAAAAAGTCATCCTTGAGTATGTGTGACATTCATAAAGCTCCAAGTGACTAAAACCCTGTTCCTCAAACTTTGGCTGTGCTTTGGCTGGTGCTTCCAGTGCTGCAAAAATGTTGCTGATGGTTATTTCTTATGTTCCATGGTAACAGGATAAAGATTCCAGATTGTTCTTTAAGACATGAAATGATTAACTACAGTAAAAACCATTAACTAACGGTTCACAGGCAGCAAAATTCACCTTTCTTTGTTATTACTCTACTTATATACATTTTCTTTATTCTTTGTTCCCTTTATAAACTTTTATATAAGCAAAGACAAACATTTCATGTCACATTTCCACCAAAGTCTTTTTGGCTTCATTCCAAATGAGCCAAACAAAGTGAATAAATGCTGAGGACTTTTACACACTGCTACATTCATGCTTCATACTATTCAGTTACACTGGGATTACACTGTTACACAAGATTTATATATCAGTGGCAAACTAAAAGGACATTTGTGCCGCTTTGTTTCATTTGCTTCACAGTTTTGACAGTCAAGGTTACTATGTCACATTATCTCCTCTCCTTTTGCGTGCATGAAGCAATGCAGCACTTAAACCCTTGCCAGCTGTTAACAATGGCATGCTGTGTGTTTAAGAACGTGTGACGAAGGGTGTTTGAGCGCACACATGCATACGCAACAGCTGTCTGCAGCATGCAAAACTTCTAGTCAGCGTCCAGAACACAGCAGCCGGCTGCTCCAGACGCTCACAGCAGCATGGCCTTCTCACGTTTACAGCTGCCATTCTCTCAGAGTGTGTTTATTTTAATACAACAATACATGTTCCAGGCTTCTCACTTTGGCCAAAAATTATGTTAGAGTGGGGTGGATTTGCTTAGTATGGGGAAACATTTGCTCTATTTTTTTTATCTCCCAAACGGCTCCTCATGGTAATGCAAAACAAAGCATCATACTGTATATTTGTTAGGAGGGAAAAGTAACTTCTAGAAATAAAAGGAAAAAGATAAAATGTTTTTAGATCAATATGACCTAATCTTCATTTATAAAATTATTTACATTCCACACTAACTAGATAATTAGGTTTGTTTAGCTGCTGCTTAAATCACAACAATCAGACAATTGTGACTGTAAACAGTTGTTGCAGTTATAAAACTGTTTTGATATTGATCAAACTAAGCTGTGGGGTGCTGACTATTTATACTGGAGAGGAGGGAATGCCAGTGTGAAAAACTACTAAATATGTAAGGGATAATGCCCAATGAGGTGTCCATTATCCAAAAATAATGGACTTTGCAGAGTTTCTTGAGGTCGCAAGAACAAAAAAAAAAGTTCTTGTTCGGCATGGCATTTATACTCCACAAGAAGTCACCCTGCCGAAGTGTTCATAAGGCCCACCCACTCTAGCATGCTTTATGTGCACGCGGTGCTTTATGTGCACGTCCAGCCACTGCAGAGACAAATAAAGGGCCGGTACTGCCTGCTCATGATGCGTTTAGGTACGGAAATACAGGCAGTATGAAAATTTGTACAATACATCTCCAGAAACCTATAAAGATACGCTCATGGCTAGCAACTCGTGGAAAGAAATAGCCAAAACTTTATCAGTCAATGAAAACGTCTGCAGAAGGAAGTGGCGCTACCTTCGCGACAAATATGCCAAAGCTAAATGCCGAATTCAACAGGGGAAGAGTGGGGACCCTGGTCGAAAACCGGCAGTAACGGCCCTTTATCTTTCAAGTTTCTGACCAATCATAGAATACTTCTCGCAGCCCCTCAAGAAAAAGTTCTTCCAGCCCGGTGTGTCGAGAACTGTCTTCAAACACGTCCGCGCGAACAAAATTACGTCATTTTCTTCTCGGAGCCCCGAGAACAAGAACAAATTTCTCGCTTCTTGTGGAGTATGTAACAGCCTTAAAGGATGCAGCCATTTTGACACTGGGCTCTTTTTGAATTAATAAATCCAGTTCCACAACCATGGATACCACCTATAAATGGATTTATATCCCGGATAAGCCCTCACTTTGTTACGATCCAAGCTCAGCTAGGGATTTTGAGCCACAACAATGTAAGCTCTGGGAGAATGGTAAATCTGTTAAAATTTAATTGTTGAATTTAAAAAGGGTATGTGGTAAACAAACAAGTGGTAAGAACCACAAGAGTTGAGGGTCGAGAAGCTGCTCAAAACAACAAAACAATAGAACAAACACCTAATAAACATAAACTGGGATGACCAAAATTCCCAAAGTACCAAAATGTACTGAAACAAAAAGAAAACAGGTCTCCTAAGAAGGTTAAAGAAAATGGAGAGCAGCTCCAATAAACTAAATTGTCACTGGTATTTTACCTACACCTAAATCTGTAATGAGAACACAAAGACAAAGCACGAAGCTACATGATCTATTTGTTTTCTCACACTGTGGATCTGTAATCAACTAAGAACTGTTTTTTTTTCAGCTTCTTTCTGATCCATGCAGAAGCAGAGCGAAATGTTTCTACAGCAGGAGCTGCAGTGGTCTTCTATGATTGGTATATTACTCTAAATGTGCTTAAAATAAAACAAGTTTGCAAAGTCATAAAATTTAGTGATACAGTTAATATATAAGCAGTAGTGAATGACACATCTATTCTGATCAATGATTAAAAAGCAATCCTTCCTGTTTTTTTAGATCATTTGGATGAGCCTGTGTCTAATTTTGCATTACTAATGAGCATTTTACGTGTCTTTGCCTATTTTGTGTATTGGTTCTCTTTTTCACTCACACACAAACACACACACACGTAAATATTTAAAAAGGAGCTACTCAGGGTAGTACTTGACAAAGAAACTCTGGGACATGAAAAAATTCCATAAGTTACACTAGGCTGATTGCTGAACAAATCACTACAAGCATGACAGAAACATGAGTCAACGCACTCAATGTTTTAGAAAGTAAGAGAAATGTTTTAACCTTCTTATTTTAAAAATCTTTTCTAACTGAAAACATTACATGAACATTTATTTTTAGATTTGACTCACAACACACAGCCAAAGACTGTTGGCTTGTCAAAAGACACGCAAATGATGTCTGGTCCCTTTTATGTCTGTCATGGCAACCATTAATAGCATTCGGCCCTTAACGGACAGATGATGTGTTGACAGATATTAAGCCATGTGTGAGCTCTCCAGACCTGACATCAGTTGTGGAGGTTTAAAAGAATAGCACCACAATACCATACATACCATACATTACTGTATATCAAAGGCCAGCCACTGAAGACTCATGTTAGCATCTCATGTTCTTTTTCTGAAGATTAAGGATTTTATAAAACATGAATATACTGTTTTCCTTCATCACATTCATTAAAATAACTTGAAAATCAAGTTGGCACCTTTGTCTTGAACAACAGACTTTCATCAAGCTGTGAACTTTCCTTTGTTGACAATATTGATAATGATATTGACGACAATACTGTGTACTAACCAGTTCTCACCCAGCACATTTTTCCTGGTGTTTTTTTTTTTGAGCTCTTCAAAAAAAGATGTTTCCATCTTATATATCTATGTTCCAAAACATTATTCCATAACTATATATATTTTATATTAGCTAATAAAACCTGTCAAATTTTCTAATTTTAAATGTGACTTTTAATTACATTTATTTATTTTTATAATCTTAAAGAGGGACCATGGTTCTTGCTGACAGCTGGTGCTACACACTGCTCGGCAGATGTGCATCTAATTGTTGCAGATTCTACTGTCACTGGAGGTTAACATGTTTTAAAATAGTTTCTTTTGGATGCAAACTTTGCTGAATTAATCCTTTTTATGCATTTAGTTATTTTCTAAACAATATTAGATTGATTCACAGTGAGGCAGTCTACTCTTATTCTTTTGCAGAAGTGCAAATTATGCCTCTGGGGTGGCTTAATTGTCATGATCCTTAACTTTATGGGAGAGTTCATTTTTACAAACATGCAACCATAAATGGTTTAAAGCTGCTGAGATATTAGTACAACTATAAAACAGAGAAATCCAGAGCTAACAGCATGACCCTACGTCTATTTTAAGACTTGTGGAAGACCCATTCCATCCATCCATTATCCGTACCACTATTTTACTGAAGGGTCTCGGGTAACTGAAGCCTATTACAGCAATCATTGGAAGAGACGCGGGGTACATCCTGGACAGGTCAAAGGTCAATCACAGGACCAACACAGAGAGAAAAACAAACAGCCACACACACATTCACTCCTATGGACAATTGAGAATGACCAATCAACCTAACATGCAGCTGGAATACATGGAGAGAACCCACGCTAACACAAGGAGAACATGCAAACTCCACACAAAAAGGTCACAATCCAAACTGAGGTTCAAACCAGCATCCATCTTGCTGGGAGTCTGTAGCACTAACCACTGCACCACTGCGACGCACTTATCTAATACATTTCTAGAGAATTGCTTTAGTCTTTTATACGTAAATTACACTCAGGTATTATTTGGTAAAGAAATTTTGATTACTTATAGTTAACTTTCCGTTATGGATTTTCTTAATTACCTTACTTTTAATTAATATCTTAATATCTTACTCTTAATCAATAATAATAAAGGTCTGACCATCATGTTCCTAAGATAATGTCATTCTGACCTTAGTAAACCATCTGTCTCAATTGTGTCCTTCCCGTCATGGAAAATGTGTAGACGGGACATGTGTCCCTATCTGTTGTAACAGAACAGCGTCTGCATTCTGTGATGAAATTAATGTGAAATGAAGGTGTCTCCAAGTGACTTGTCAGAATTACTATCGGACTTCTGTGTGACAGCATATCTCTGGAATGATTCTCCTCGGATTATAACCTTGTATCTTGTCTGTCTTTTATGTATTGTCTCACTCTATGTTTTAATGTTTAACTATGAGTAACATTTTCTATTCTCCTTTTATTAAATTTATACTCTTCTCAATAAAGAAACCAGAATCCTCATCCTTGACAGGAAACTTGCCATTCCATTTCGAAGTCCTGTCAAAGAACCGGATTATATAATCGAAACTAAGTCAAAATCTATTGAAAAATGTTCTGTCTGATGTTGTTCCCATCATTTTTGTGCAAATCTTTGGCTGTTCACTCAAAAGACAAGGGCTAATGACCCTATTTGTCTCAAAATTAACATCTAGTACAAGTCCGGTACTTTCCAGAAGCTCTGGAAAATACCAGAAATACTGCTTAATAGATTCCAGTATAACAGTTGAATAATACTTCCCATGATGAAGTGGTAGCAATGAAAACGGAGATAAATTTGATTGAATCTCCCATAAATTAGATTACAGACAACATGCTGCAGGTGGCTCTAATGCTAGTGATGAGGGATGCTGGAGGCAGAGCTGATGTAGGTCTTATGCTTCTGCTATTAAGAAGTTCTTGAGCAAAAGGGTGAAAGAGAAAAGAATAGAAACCAAAGAGAGGAATAGAGATCAGGGAATTATAGAAAGGCAAAACTCCTAGAAAAAGAAAAACTACAGCAATGCATGTTCTGTAATCCCTGTTTGGAGCAGAGGCAGCTGGGAGATTGGCAGCTGTTCAATCTCTAATGAGCAACCATCGTCATGACCCCGTCTCCTCCGCTCAATAAAACCCTCAGTCCGAACCACGGGCCTGTCCTCGCCTCACTCCAGCCAGCTCTCTGCAATTAGGAGAAGGGCCCACATAATTGCGATGAAAGGACGAGAGCTTGTGTGGCCCTCGTCACCGTCGGCTTGACTGTGTCAGAGCCAGACGCCTCCTTGTTCTCAACAGTGTCCGTCCATGAACAGTAAAAGCCTTTGTTCCAAGACGAGAGCCAGATACAGAAAGAGGCGACGGCTAGTTCATCCACACCAGAAGGTTGTCTGCGCTGCTGAAGTCCTCATAGTCATTTACATCTGCTTGAGGTTACAAGAGGGTGCAAACATAACATTGAAATGCCAGTTTTCAGAAACTACAACAACATAAATAAAAGTTTTGTTTTGTGTGGAACGATGCAACTGAAAGCAGAACCTGTTGAACACGTTATAAGAGGATATAAAATATTAGACTTGTCCAGTATGTTATGTATAAGTTGCTGATGATGAATAGAGTTTCTCAACATCTGTTCCTCAATTTACAGCACCAAATTCAGGGTCAGATGATTAAAAGGAAATTTCATACATAATGACAAAAGAAAATCTAGCACTTTTTATTAATATAGAAAATTTTTCAGCTGCTGAACACAACATGTTTCAGCAGAACCCCACAATAAAGTCTAAGTTAATTACTTTTGAAATGCAAATATGCTAAAACCAGATGATTAAACCATTTTTAGTGCAAATAAATAGTTTGTTTGAGAACAGAAATATACACAGTTAAAAAAAAATCTTTTTTAAGGGACAACACTGTTAAAATGCAAAGCAGGTTAGACTGGTTGTGTTGTATTGGAAGCTTACTGGAAATTTAATACCCAAACATGTGGAGTCCCCTTTCTCACTTGGAAACCAACCGTTCTGTGCAGGCTGATGTTCAACTCTATCACTGTGACTGGAACAGCTTGAAACATTATGACTGGGACTGAAAACCATTCCAGTCACAATGAACAGTGGTAACAGCTACCAGTAAGAGTAATTATGTGGGATAATTTGGTTGGATTATTATTATAATTGTTAACCAAACTACTCACATGCTTCTGGATTTCCTGCTGACATGAGAAAATGATCAATCTTGTTGCCATATTCCAATTAATGCCAACTGGGACCAGAGCTCATAAACACCCATGACCACTCCAGTGCTATTTGATCAGAGATCAACTCTTCAGCCATATTTCAGCTTTAAATGTGTTTGCTTGATCGTTCTCAGTAAAAAGTAAACCCATTTTCCACTCATGTAACATAACTCATACAGCTCTCACAAGGACACAGTTAAATCCAGTTGGAAGAATTCAAATGTTCATATTATATAGAAATAAATGTTTGATTGTGTTGGTACAGAACACATCCTGAAAGACAAACAGCTTTTCAAATGGGTCATTAGTCGAGGTAATCAGATGGAAACAATTGTTTTTCTTCTCAGTCTAAATTTAGATGTCAAGGTCATTGATTGATCTTTAATTAAATCAGTAGCAGGCAACTCTGGCCCCCAAGGGGTGCAGTCCTGTAAATGTTAGGAGTTTCCCTGCTCCAACACACCTGATTCAGATTTAATCAGCAGACTTGTGCAGAGCCTGATAACAAACTCTATACAAGTCTGCTAATAACCAGTTGATAAAGGTTTGGTGTTATATAGGAATTTCATGTATTAACTTAATTACCTTGCTCTTAATTAATGTCTAGCTGAAAGGTTTGACTATAAGGCTCCTAA
>JBAMHX010000013.1:6797562-6810554 GCA_037177515.1 Pseudomugil tenellus
TGTATGCCTTAATGTTTTGTCCCTTCATGTTTCAATGTTAACTGTATGTTGAACTTCTTTTATCTTCATTATTAAATGTATAATCTTCTCAATCTAAAGAAACCAGTGTCCTCGTCCTTGACAGGAAAAACGGTCTCCTACAGTGTGTTACAGATTGCAGCTCTTGCAGACTGGAGTTGCTAACCCCTCCTTTAAAGGAAAAAACACACAATAAAAAAAGTTATGTTTTTTGTTTATAACTTTGTTTATATAAAGCTACATGGCTGGCTTATTCTATAAAGAGAACTGATAAATCAGAGACTTTTCTTGTTTATCTGCTTTTTCATTTACTAAACAGTTTCATAGTAACCAAAACACTTCAATGATGAAATAGTCTGTTTAAATTCATTTATGCAAAATCACTCACTTCTGTTGATTCATACTGTTTAAAGGATAAACATATGCAAAGTGACACTGGCTGCTTGACAAGATCCTTAACTGCCTCTTTTTGCAGCCAGTAGTGGATTGTGTAAAAGCATTGATGTGATAGTTTTTTTATCCCTTCAAGACTGAAACATCACTGTTTGTTGTCATGCAATACATAAAAAAATTGCTTGGGGAGTTTTGACTTAAAACACTGAAATCCAAACCTTGATGTGGTGGCATGGAAGCTTGTGTAAACACAAACAGCAATGTTACCTCATGCAGGGTTTTTCCCAGTCTGGTTGTAAAAGAAGGTTTAAAAATGTAAATCTCCCCAATAATTGTGCGCATGGAGAGAAAAAATAAGGGTTTGTTGGTAAATAATAGCCAGTAACTCACAGGCATTCCCACTTTGCGATGTAGTAATGACGAGGCGAAACAAACCGTCAACTGGGATGAAACAGGATGGCAGGTGTCAGGTAAAAACACCAAGGGTGTGACAGATTTTGAGCATACCTGGACTTTATGCAGGCTGCAAAAACACTTTCTCACACAGTATCAGCATTTACAAAACAGAAGGATTGTAGTGTTCAGTGCACTCAAAGTGAGAAACTGATGACTGGCTTGATAAGAGCTTGTAAAGCTGCTGAAAATGAGAATCCCACGGTCACCGCTTCTTGAATCTGGAAATTAAAGCAACTCAGACACAGCCATAAATTTAACAAAATGCTTTTCAATGGACAGACTACATGTCCTAATAAAAACAGTGCTGTATGAGTTTGTAGAGCAAACTCAACTTATTTCAGCCTTGAGATTTTCAAATGGATTCACACAAATCTATCCTGGGAACGATCTGACACTTCCTGCTGAGCAATCCACTCCAGACATCTGGTTTCCACCTCCAGCCTTCTACAGATGTTGCACAGTGATGTGCACACATTCGGCTAGGGACTCGGGAACATGTGAGTTCAACATGTTCTTAGAGGGACTTAGAGGAAAATTGTACAACTAATTTATTTGCAGAAAAAGACTTATTAAACCTCTTTTTTTCTTTACAAGTATTATCCAACTGTCAAAATACTTCTTGATCTTTAGTTGTTGGATTTTTTGTGTGATATTTTATCTTTTAACAGTATTCCTTCTGAATCCCAATTATAAACATTGAACAATAATCTATGTTAAACAATTAAAGAATATGTAACAGCTTTAGAGTCAATAACTTAAATCATGAAAATTCATACTTTTCTTTTTTAACCTTACAAAGGTTTGGTTCACCGTCTTCCTGTTTACTCTCAAAGGATTTTTACATTGTATGGTTTGTTAGAAATGTCAGATGTGTATGTAAAAAAGGTGGATTAGTTTTTTTTTTTTCAAGCCAGTAGATAAGCTATGAGGGTAACATTGATATCATACATGATTAAGAATTTGAAACTTGTTTTCCATTTTGCAAAGCTGACTCACCATACACTCCTTACAAATTCTGCAGAACATTAAGTTTGGAAATTGTTAAGACAAAATTGTGCAGGTCTGTAACTTCTAAATCGGTCTCCAATTGCTGCTTGTTTATTAAATAAAAAGGAAAAACATTTAGCAGGAGATTAATTTATGTTGCCAACAAACATTGAGGAAAAAGGTCTGAGACTGGTTTTCTTACTAAAACTATCTTGTTACAGTGCAGGGAGGTGGTGGACCCAAACGCAGGTAAGGAGGACAAGCAGGAGGCAGCCAGGATGCAGATTAACAGGATTTATTCGCGGAAAACAGCACTCATGTTACCCAAGAAAACTAACTAACTAATTTTCCTGGAGACAGGAACCCGGAGGCCACAGAGTCCAGAGTCCGTGCTCGGGGGGACGGCCCGGAGGCCGCAGGGACAGGAAGCCGGGCCTGGGAGGCAGAGCCTGACGGGACCTGGGCGATCGCGGCGGCATGGACCAGGGCTGGCTCGCAGGCGGCGGCGGCGTGGACCAGGGCTGGCTCGCTGGCTCGCAGGCGGCGGCGGCGTGGACCAGGGCTGGCTAGCAGAGTCAAACAACAGAGTCAAACAACTCTCACTGACTGAACACAGCACATCCCGCAACCCCCACATTACCACAAATTTTTCAATCTGGTCAGTAAGGGCCAGCTTTGCATGTCCTGAAAGGAGATTTACAAGTGTGTGTACATTTTTAAGTCTTACAGAATAGCGTGGACCATAAATAAACAAGCATAAAGAAAATTGTACTCCCAGCCCCTGAAACCAGGTTCCCAACAACCTAAAAAGCCCTGCCAGTCTACCACGCTGAGCAAACAGATTCTGGACTGTCTCAGATTATGAACAGAAAGGACAATTTTTCCCTGTGTTAGGATTGAGATGTGCCAGATACCTGTTTATAGCTATGGCCCCATGTACAATTCGCCACTGGAGGTCCCCCATCAGTTTATCAATGGGAGGTTTTTACAGGGATCGCCAACAGCCCCCCGGGGACAAACCACTTCCAAAAAGCCCTGTCCACCCAGACACCTTCACCCCAACCAATGACCGGAGATTGGAGACCTTCACACTGAACAGGTATGGAGCCTTCTTTCCCAAAGTCTCAAAGAGCCCCGACTCTGGAGTTCTAAAAGAGAGTAAACCTCCCTCTTCATCCTGCCACTGGACAATAGCAGGAGATACAGTCAGAGAAGGAAAATATTCCTCACCATCCTTCCATTGGTCCAAAACAGTCCTATCCTCAGCAAACGATTGGAGAGGTCCTGGCAGCGATGCACAGACTTCCTCCACCAGCCTGAACAACAGTCTTGTAGACCGAATGTTGAGCAGTCCAGACAAATGGACAACAGAAGTCCTCATCAGATCACCGAGTTTAATACAGCCACCCTCCCTTAATCTGGATCTCAAACTGTCAGAAACCAGAGTTTGAGATTGAATTAGACTGTTACCAATCAGTGGTTCCTCCAGGATCCACATCCCCACAGTCAAAGGCTCCTTCCGAGTAAAAATGAATACTTGCCACGCCTGCAGAACATACCTGTAGAACTGGGTCAAACCAGACAAATCTATAGACCCTGGTTGAAGCAGAAACAGATGTTTATCATATCACCAGCTCCTAGCCTTCCTCACCAGTACACGTGCAGTATCAGTCCATGGTAGTCCACAGTGGTATAACATCCTTTGAGCAGTCTTCAACCGGAAGGCCTTGATGCGGGATGCAATGTCCACTAGGCCCTGTCCTCCTTCCTGAACCGGGAGGTACAGTAGGGCAGCCTTTAGCTGGTGCAGCCCAGACCAGAAGAAGTTAACAACAGCTCTTTGAAGGTCCTCAACCAGGCCCTTTTGAGGTGTTAAAACCATCAGCCTGTGCCACAGGGTCGAGGCAGCAAGGTTATTGACAATAAGAGTTCGCCCCCTATAGGTAAGCTGAGGTAGCAACCATTTCCATTTAGACAGTCCGGCACAAACCCTTTCCACAACACCCTCCCAGTTCTTCTCCTGATATACATCCATTCCCAAAAAAACACCCAGGACCTTCAACCCCTCCTTCCTCTACAAAGATTCCTTGGTAACTTAGGAACACTCTGTCTCGCCCACTTTCCAACCTGTAAGGCTTCGCTCTTTTCCTAATTAACTTTAGCTGAAGTGGCCTTCTGATATAAGTCCAAGCTCCCAGTCAGCTGCTCCACATCACCCTGATCACGCACAATAATAGTGATATCATCTGCATAAGCGGATACAATCAGTGGAGGACGCTTAGACAGTCCCGGCAGCAGAAATCCTGAAAGTCTAGCTCTTATTTTAATAAGAGGTTCAATGACTATGGAGTACAAGATTCCAGAGATAGGACAACCTTGTCTAATACCTCTCTGAACCTGCACTGGACAACTCAACCCACCCCCTACTTTCAGCCTATCTCTGCCTAGATACACGTCCCGCCGGTCGCCAACCCGCCACTAAACTGCGAACAATAACCACAAACTTATTTTCCAGTCAAAAGCAAGTGTCACGTAGAATAAAAAGGAACTAAACAAAACAAACAAACCAAAAAAAGGAACCCGTCATCCAAACTCACCGCACGCACCGCCACCATCAAACTCCCAGCATGCAATGAGAAAGAAAGAAAGAGAAACTAACTAACTAACTAACTAACTAACTAACTAACTAACTAACTAACAAATTTAATGATCCTGCAAGGGGGAAAGAAAACCAAGGGTATAAATACACTGAAAACAGAACAAGACACAGGTGAAAACAATGACCAAAATCAAACCAGGTGAACTAATGAATCAGACATGAAGCTGAAACCGAAAGCAACAGGAAAACAGAAAACACTACAAAGCAAAACAGGAAACCAATGTAACCTAACCCAAAACCCTAACACATCTATGTGAAACAGTGATTTGACGCTTCAGATTTGTGATATTTTTTGTGGTTGTTTGTCACTGGGCTTCTACTGCCTCATCTGTTTATATCTAGAAGATAGGATAACATTGATCACACTGTGGCTGGAAGAAAGGTACTTTTATCCTTTAGTTTTTTTATTACAGTGTAATTTTTAATATTTTGAGAATTATTAATACATTTTGTAAATATAAATTAACTTTCAGCTTTATGTGCTTTTTATCTTTGAACAAGATCTTGTTAAGTGTCAGCAAAATTATGTAAAGCCATTAATTAAAGGCCTAAATCAGGCCTTAAAGGTACATAGAAAAACACTTCTATATCATCACTGCAATGCTCTCAGCAAATGCAAATGCCGAGTTTTGATAATCTAAGTTTGTATTTGAACTTACGAAGTGCTCTTAGAATTATTCATAATATTGCTCCAGCTTTATTAAAATAATTCATTCAACTTTGTGCTGTACGGTCAATCTCGGTCAATCGTTCACAAAAACTGTGCAGTTCCAAACATATGTTCTGCTTTTGCACAATTAGCCTTTTCATTTACAACCATCAAACAATGGAATCAGCTCCCAGACAATCTGATGTTTTCTGTAGATCCGTAGAATTTTTCTCGAAATTTAAAAAAACATTCTCAATAATCAACTGTGCCAACATCAGTCAAATTAACAGTGTTACCTGTGTTTTTTCCTAACCTTTGATGAATTTATGTTAACTCGTTTATTTTCACTGTGACTTGATGATCATTTTTCCATTTTAACTGTGAATTATTTTAGCTCTTATTTATTTAATGTTTTATTGTATTGTGTTTACCTGCCCGAGTACTGCAGATGGAAAGTAGCTTCTAGCTTAATCTGGTACAAAGTATCAAGTGAAATTAATGTATTTGTACATGGTCATGTTTTAGGATGCTGGTCGGTGGTGGACCAAAACGCAGGTGAGGAGGATAAGCAGGAGGCAGCCAGGACGCGGTTTAACTGATTTTATTGACAACACTGAAACTATGACTGACAGACTAACTTCATTTATTTAATGATCCCGCAACTAAACAGACACACTAAGTGACTTAAATACATAGCCAACAAAGGAGGGACAGGTGAAAAAAATTACCAAAATCAACCCCAGGTGAAACTAATTGATATAAAGCAAAAACAGAGAGCAACACAGGAAAAACTACTAAATAAAACAGGAAACGAAAAGCCTAACCCAAAACCCTAACAGTCATGTACATGTACAGCTGTGAAGAAAATACATCATGACATACTGCCTACTATACATACAGGTATAGTGGGTTTTTATATATATATATATATATATATATATATATATATATATAATATATATAGACTTAATCAGGAAATTAGGTTTATTATTTTAAAAAAAAAGAATTTCCTCTGTGAAAACTACAATAAGAAATTTAAAGTATTATTATGTGTTGAAATAACTGCTGAGTCAGACTTCTTAATCATCTGACATAATTGAAGATCACCAGTCATGCTACATTTCTTTGAGGTCCTAATCCCTCCAGCAACATTTCTTTAAGGTAGAAAAACAAGAACAAATGTTTCAAAGGAATAATTACTGACTGGACAGGAGGTGAAGGATGGAAACGCTCAGTCAGTTTCACTGTTGGGAAAATACTCATCCCTTCACAATGATGCATTGTGTTCATTTTTTATTGTTCCCATTTGGTTGAAAGTGATGAACAATGCTGCTTTTAGCTCTTATAAGGTGTAATAAACCCCTGTTTTTCTCTGCCAAAGTTCATACAGAAGTAATTAAAGGATTAAAGGAGCACAATTATCTCTCTCAGCTGGAGAAAATATTTCCCACCATTGTGAGGTTGTCTTGTTATGAGAGCTGGCAGAGACATTCAGGTCTGTGTATGCAAATTACTGTTTTGACAGAGAGGACACTCAAGTCATTTGTGAACTGCACAGAAGCCTCAAATGCCTGTTTTCTTTTAATAGCAGGATTATGTTCTTAAGCAAACATTTACCTGGTCTATAATTTATCTAAGTTCTTCCCAACACTGGGAAGTGAAAGGGGAATTCTGACAAAAGTTAGACATATCCCTGATCCCTCACACCCATTGGTGGGATCGGAAACAGAAAGCCAGTTAGAAAGCAAGAAACTAAGGAGCTTAGTTGCAGAAAACAAACATGCGCTTCCTCTGAAATGCGTGCGCGCGACTGGGAAATGCAGCAATGCCATGATGGGAGTGAGCAACAAGTGTTTGTCTGTGTCTCTGTAATTTATCAGCAAGTTGTAGCTAATTATTTTACAAAAGGTGTTTTTTTTAATGGATGGTGCATTTAAAACATTTGCCCTCACATTTGCTAACATTACTTTAACAGTATATTGCCCAAGTCTTACCTGAATAATTGAGATAAAATAGATGCAAATGCATTCTTCACAACAGCAGGTGTATATCAGACATCAACCTCTGAGTCACTTTACATGCATCAAGAGAGTTATGAGTTTGCATTTTTACTGAATTATGGCTAAATCCACCAGTCATTTTTCTGCTCTCACACTCTCTGAGCTGAACTAAGTTACTTTAAAATATTTTTGAGACTGAGCACCTCTGTTAGTTGTTGGCAGCAACAGTAAAGGTCAAAACCAGACCTCGCACAGGTCAGCCAAACATCTATTATTAATCACTGTGAACCTTGAAACACCGTCAGGGTATCACTGAGCTGGAAGATATTTTGATGACCTCAACACTAAAACAACAACTAGATGGAGGGGTGTTATTAAGCATTGAGAGTTTTAATGACTTTTTTCAATGCTCATGATGTAATAAAGTCTTAAACTGTTTATCTAATTCTTGATCTAGTGTTTAAGCACAATGGATACACTTTTATTGACACGGTGTAAAAGTCTGGAATTTAAAGACATTTGCTCTGATTGACATTGATGGGAACATAACATCCAGGTGTATGCTCTAATTTATAATGAAGATGCTGTGCATGGAAATGTACTGGAGGCAGAGCTAATTTTTCAAAGAAACATGTTTAGCAATTTTAATAACTAATCCTGATGCTGTAAAAGTGCCATATTAAAATAAGCATGATTGCCTTTACCTGTTTGCAGGATGGCTGCTCTCTCAGTCCTTCTGTGTGAAGCGGGTGTCTACAGTTTAATCAATCAATGGCCCCGTTTACATGGGGCTTTTAATTCCGAATAAAAGTTAGTTCTGCTTTAAACAGACGGAAAGTAATCACATAAACACCTACTTCTCAGTGGAATTGTTAATTTGGAATTAAAGTTAATTCCGAATAAACTGGCTGGTTTATTGTCATGTTAAAGCAGATTTAAATAATTCATGTCTCATGTAAACGCTTAATTCCGCTCATGGTTAATTCCGGTTGTTCTGCGCATGCTTATCTTCTCCAACTGCAAAAACGCACATGTACAGTCTTCTGCCTTCAGTCTTGTTGTTTGGTAAATGCAATAAAGTATTTTTTAAAAAGGTTTGTCTCCCGTCTTCAATATATCCGGTCTATTTTTCTTCTCCTCCTCAGCTGCTCAATATAGTGAAGTTGTATACTTGTGACAAGCTAATACTTGAAAATTGAATGAAAATGAATGAAAATTGAATGAAAATTGAAGCTTAAACGGTTTGTATTAGATTGTTTTCCATGTAGCCGCTAACGCTACAAACAGAAAGAGATTTTCTTAACCACTTCATCTAATTCAGGGTTGCAGGGAGCTGGAGCCTATCCCAGCAGTCACCGGGCAAGAGGCAGGGTACACCCTGGACAGTTTGCCATATTTTTCAAATGATCTCATAAATTCATGCCTATCAGTAATTATTTCCCATCAAGTATACAGAATGCATGATAGCACAGTACTGTCCCTTTATGTTTCCATCGCTTACAGGCTTGTCCCTCTGGAGGCAGGTAGGTGCAGTTTCTTGATGCGACTCAGCTCTCAGTCTAAGGATAAACATACTTTTACTGGCAAAAGGAAAGGATCAGTCCAGCTTTTTAAAGAGCTGTATGTATATTTCACAAATCTGTTTAAGATATTAATATGTTGTAAAACAGTTTAGGTCAGTTTTGTCTCTTTCTCTCTCTCTTTCTCTTTCCTCTCTCTCTCTCTCTCTCTCTCTCTGTGGCCCTCCTACTGCCTTGACATCAAAGGTTTTGCTCATTTACTGATGTAAAGTGAAGATCGGATGTTTGCATAAGCTGTATTATTTTAACAAATGGTTATATGCTCTTGTAGGATTTCCTCCTTTCTCATCTTTTTCAAGGTGCTCCATGTGAGTTCCAAAATCAGTTTTTGCATTATTGCTAATTCAGCAGAAAGCCACTTTTTCTCTGTTAAGCACTGTCTTGATTGATTGTTGTAAGCCATAATAGAGTCCACGTAATGCTTGTATACAATATAAAAACTAAGCGAGTTATGCAGTTTCTATAACTAACTCTAATTTAAATGAAGACTTTATGACACTTTTGTTTCTAATTCATATATGGGGCTTTTGTAGAACAAATATATTTCTTGATTCCTTGATATGTCATTCCGTGTTTTCTTAGATTACAAACATTTGAAATCCTGTGGCAAAAATTTGAGACAGCAAGCTCTCCCCATTGTTCCCATTCCTTCTAAAAACACCTAAGAAGATGGAGCAATGAAGTATTTCATTTATTATTTTGCAACATTCTCCATGTCTTAAGGTGCTAGAGTTAAATTTTTATTTCCAAAATTCTCTACATATTCTCTGTTGTGTAGACATAAAGATGGTGTCATTCCAGTAAGTGCTTGTATTCCCAGACATGCCTTTGCACAGTAGGCTATGTGCAGGATGTGAGATTTGCTTAATCATGATGAAAAATGAACATGTCGGCATCTCAAAGGCCACACACGTTGCTCTAAATTCTTTTTATATTAATGTTGTTACCACATAAGCATGAATGAGATTGCCGGAGATCTTTGATAAACCTTCCCATAACAAACAGAATCATTCTGGATATTTGCATTGTTTTATATTGACAAATCTAACCACAAAATACATTGTATGGCTACTTTATTAGTAACATTTCTTCAGTTTTAACCCTTTCAGCATTCTGAATGTCGAAAAGGTTAAAACAATTTGTGTTCCTGCTAGATTGCATGGATGTCAGGGGGTTTAACTTCAGCAAGTCATTTTGTTCTCACAAACCAACCCTGTTCTCACAAAGTGCCCAGCAGCACAGAGATCACTTACAGTTGAGTGTTGTACACATCTGCCTTATTTCTGAATAAGTGGGTTTTTCTAGATATGTCACTATGTGCAGGACATGTACATACAAATTGACACATACATCACACTCTTTGCTTACTTATTCTGAGTGAGTGAATGATAAATGATTGTTTTACCTTGTTAATATCTTCTTTAACAATTCCACTTTAAATTATGCACTTTACACAATATTTGCAACTGGTTTGCACATCCTACTTACATAGAATATGTATTGTTGTAGTTATCTGAGACCTGCCAAGGACAACAGGAACAAAGAAAGTTTTCTGGTGTGATGATTCTCCATTTTAGCCTTGTATATATTGTACCAGCAGTTGTGATGGTGGTGTAATGAGGCAGTGTTGTTGCTGATGGTGTACATCCCGTTCTGGTTACCCTCTGATGACTTCTTCCAGCCGAAAAATGCACCATGTCACAAATCTTTTTAAATTGGTTTTGTTGAACATGTCACTGTACTCCAACAAATTCCACATTTGCAAGCCAAGAAATCTGCAGCTCGTCTGTGATGTTGTCATTTCTCTATGGATCAAACCTGTAACACAAGAACCTTCTGAATGGAAATGGGGTCCAAACCCGGGACCAGCAATGCGTACCCAACAAAGTGGTGGTATATATTTAGATTGTATGATGGTATCACCATGGTGTCACCATGTCCCCTGTGAACAAGGCAAAAGCTGTCTTTATGCTTACTAAATAGTGTTTATGAACATAACTCTTCATAATTTTATTGACAAAGCATGAAACCATGTGAAATTTGACCCAGGTTGTCCCCTTACAAGCATATATTAAAATCCATCCATCCATTTTCTACCGCTTATTCCCAAATGGGGTTACGGGGGGGGCTGGAGCCAATCCCTGGACAGGCCAATCAGGGCATGAAGGCACATGTCTGTGGACAGAAGCCAGAGAACCCGGTGAGAACCCACACTAACACGGGGAGAACAAGCAAACTCCACACAGATAGACCACCACCCGAGCCAGGGATCGAACCGGCAACCTGCTTGCTGTGAGGCTACAGTGCTAACCACCTCGCCACCGTGCAGCCCAGTATGAAAGTCCAATCGTAAAAATAGTTTTCGCACTCACATGAGATATTCTGTGGGGGTGGGCGGAAACATAATATTCCAGACTCTCCACGTTTGGGGATATCCTCAAAGGTTTCCATCTTATGTTTAATTTTTGTTCCTAAAACACATAAATTCATCCAGATGTGTTGAAAGATTTATTTATTTTATGCACAGAAGAAGGAAAAATATTGACACCATTCCCAACATTTTGTGTATTCATTCATTTAAAAGATTCCTCAAAGATTTCTGATGCTGCTTTCATATCAACTCACACACTCAAAACAAAATATTCCTAAAATAAGTATTCCCACAAGATTGTTTCTAGATTTTCTCCCTCACAACCTCCCAACTGTTTTTGGAATGTGTTGAAGGCCATGAAGGCAATGAAGTTGATGAGAAAAATAAATAGATAAATAAATAATTATGGTTCATGATATCTGTTAAGTAGTAAAAGTCAAAAGGTTACAAAACCTTATTGTTTTGCATAATGGAGAGGTTTTGTGATTTTATCTGTAGGTCTCAGGTGATTGTTTGTCCCACAAGACTCCTTGTTTCCTTACTCTTTGTGTGGCTGGGTCATAAGGTCCCACACTGTTCTCATGCAGACATGACAGAGCAACACACTGAGGTGCACTAATCCTCACCCTTCCTTCTCTCACATAAGCTACAATTATGTGATTAAGTTTGCAAACAAGCAGCACACACACTCACACATAAATAAATGGGGTTTACAGTAATGGTTCCCAAACTCTGAAGACTTGAGAAGACATTCAGTCTTATGACAATAAACCCGGAAAGCATCAAAGTCTTGCATAACCAGTTATTTTGCAGCAAATATTTGTCCAATAAAGATATGCAGTGGGAAAATGATGAGTTTGCCTGTGTTTTGCGGAACAGAACCAAGAAAAGAAATAGTCCCTAATGAGTAAAAAGGCAGAAAGTCCCCTTCGGCCTGAGTGGGTGACCTTGCAGTGGTTAAGTCCATATCAGTAACCCTGACTCACAAACTTGACATAGAGCTATTTCATTCCCATGACTGGACTGAAGCTATTTACCCACAATCCCATCGGGTCATGGAGCCAGTCTGTCCCAGCTGCATGGTGATACTTTGTCCTCCCTCATCACATCCCCCTTATTACTGCTCCATCAGAGGAGAGCAGAAATTGCATCAGATATCTTTCATTGTGCAGACAACAGGTGCTGAGACCCATGGAAAACTTGCAAAAAGAAAACATTAACGTTGACTCTGCATAATAACGATGACAGGAGTTAAATAAGAAAGACACTAAAACTACTTTGGAGGTCAAGCATTTGCTTTGTATAGAGATGATTTGAACAGAAATGTACCAGTGTCCTTTACTGAAAGAACAAAAGCTTCAATATTCAAGAAATTGCAAGGAAACAATACCTCAGATGGATCATTTGCATGTACAAAGAATTTCAGGTATGACGGCAGGAAGGAAAATACCCTCCTAATGCTGCCATTGATCACCTTCACAAGTTCCTATGGACCAAACAGCCAAACTAAGGCCATTTAGCCCACTGCAGTATTTCAAAATGAACTCTGTTAGGATTTTTCTCTAAGTCGGGCACTGTTATGCAGTTACTCATCCCAATAAAACTCCCATTCAAAGTAAAAATAGCTGTCTTAGTTTTACTGGATATAAATGACCGCTATATTATTTATATGCTCGCATGACGCTGACGTCATTTCCTTTGCGCGAATGGAAGTGATCCCCTTGCTACTTGCGGCTGTTGGTCTCGGCAAAAAAGGACATTTTCCCTTCCTTTCCCATATGTAAGTTTATCTAAACCCATTCAAACATGACAGCACATGCTGATTATCATTTAAAGTTGGTTAAGTTATTCTGTATAATCTGATTGTGTTCCAATTTGT
>JBAMHX010000013.1:6811299-6823038 GCA_037177515.1 Pseudomugil tenellus
AGATAGGCGACCTTTCTTTAAAGACTTCAGTCACATGGTCACTATCTGTTTCTAAACATTTCCCTGATTGAGAGATGACGGCCTGCTTTGACTACAACAACCAAGGTCTTAGCAGATGGTTTACTAAAGGTCAGAATTTTGTGTCCTCATTCTTCTGCTTGATAGATCTGAGACTAAAAATCCTTCATATTTTATCCATTTTATCCCTACGATACAGCATAAAGCCATAAAGGCAGTGCTCTGAGGTTGTACCTCAGAGCATCAGTTCCTTTCTTTGTTTAAAGGCTAAAAATGCATCCAGGACACAGGCAGGGCTGTGTAAGGGCATGAAAAGAAAAGGAGAAAGGGCAAAACTTGAGAAAAATGGGCTGTCACTAGGCAAAGGGACACACCTAGCCATAATGTTGGGCGGTGGCTTTCATTCGGCAGGAAGTGATTCAGTTATGGAGACTATGGTTCTGATACATGGTTTGGAAAATGTGTCTGTGGGAATTAAGCACTCATGTCAAAAAAGTCACTTAAAGAGAGAAAACAGAAAAGATTTAGAAAGAGTAAAGCAGGGGAGAGTGAGAGGTATAGAAAGAAAGCTAAGTAAGAAGTGAGAGGAAGACTCTGAGTTAGGAAGATGGAGGAAGCGATGGATGTGAAGTGGAATTAAACTCCCTGGAGAAATTCAAATAAGGGAAAGGCCACATACTTCCCAAACTTACTCAAACAGAGCCTTTCTTTTTTTCCTGGCTGCACCAAAGTTGGAAAGCCACCATTTTAAGTCACACATAATCCCCTTGAGAAGCATTTTTACCCTAAAAACACAGCCTCTGATTTTACTTTTTCCAAAATAGCTTTTTTTGCATTAAGGCTGATTGTTCACACGATGCAAACAGTGGGATGTTTTCACAGTAGATGGAGCACATAAAGTTAACACAGGGTGGTATGCAGAGGGAGTGAGAGCTCTCTGCTGTAATTATCAAATATTTAGGGAACAAAGGAACGGTGTTCTTTGCCTGGGAATGGTGGCTTGGAGGTGTGTCACACTACATCTTGAGCCACAACCAGATGAACGCATTTTTTTAAGAGAGAATTATTCACAACTGAAGTGTATTATGAGTGCAGTTTATGGAAAAAGAAAACCAGAAACTTTTTTGCACCCTGAAAACTATTGACTCTTTTCTCTACTTCAGGCCAGTCAAACATTATTAACAGAAAAAATTCAATGCAACACATTTAAAAACAAATAATACGACAAAGGATTCTTTTACTTCAAATAACCTGATTTCCAGGATGAGCACCCAAGTTCTCCTGTACTGACAGGAAATCATAGTGTTTGCATATATAAATTCCTAAACAGATCCCTAAAAGAATTAAATAAATGTAAAAAAATAAAATAATTTTAAAAATACATGTTACTGGTTTATAAGAACTGCTTGTCTTCATATATTTTTCTTCAGGGATCAGTAAAGTTGTTTTCATGTAATCTTTTTACAGTTTAGCAGTTATCATCAGAATTTCCAAAAAAGAATGTGCCCAATAAATAATTCATCTAATATTTTAACCAACAAACAGAATAAAATGCCCTATTTGACAGTCATTGTTTTCATAAATCCGAGCTTTAGCATAAGAGCATGTAAATATGTACTAAAAATATTTTTCCACATGTGGATAATGTAGTGTTTCAATTAAGAGCTAAAACTTGTGAGATGACAACATATCACCAGGTTATAGTTTTTTATGGGGTTTCATCTGGGGGTGCTTAACTCTTTTAATCACAAGATAATGTGTGTGATAGAAATCTGAAGTTACAGCTGATCATAATTTTCACTAGACAACTTTTCTGGGAAAATAAATATGGCAATGAACACAATTTAATAGAATTAAATATTAAGTTAAAATTATGGAAACATTAGTTCAAATACCCTGCAATGGACTGGTGACCTATCCAGGCTGTACCTTCTCTTTCACCTGGGAATTGCTGGGATAGACTCCAGCCCCCCATGACCCTAATGGGACTAAGTGGTATAGAAAATAAATAAGTAAATAAATAAATAAATAAATTATATGGCCTAAATGTGAAACAGTAAAGATTATCTCTTTAACAACAAAAGAAACACCATTCTCTCTAAGTTCTCTTTTGTACCTGTTTTGGGATTTTTCATAGGCTCCGTTTTATCATAATCCCTATCATTAAATGTTTTTTTTTTCTCTTACTTGTGCACCCACATAACATACACTAGTCTGTACTCTGCAGTTCAGAACTGAACGTCTCTTTCACTGAATAAATTGCATCATTAAACCTGATCTCTCATAATGCTATAAGGGAACGGCTCTGGTATTAATAGTAACAATACCAAGTCTTGTATTAGTGTCACTTGATATCAGCATAAGATTGATATTTGACCAAGACAGAGCTTTGAGGATATATATATATATATATATATATATATATATATATGTGTGTGTGTGTGTGTGTGTGTGTGTGTGTGTGTGTGTGTGTGTGTGTGTGTGTATTTGTGTAATCCCACAACTATACAGTCAAATAGAAGACTGAAGACGGTCGTTTTTCAGACGTACTACTTTCTAATGTCACGGACCGTGATCTGTTTGTCAAACTCATAAATCCAAGTTGTTGCAGAGATATCCACTTGCAATTTCTAGAGCTTTTCATGTGACATTAATGAATGCAGAAAGGTAAGAAAAAGATTTTCTTCACTGAAGCAGATAGATAGTAACCTGAAACTTATTATAATGACCACACTGTAGAAGAAGAGATCAGCAATGTTTGTGGGGCTTTGTTTAAACTTCTTAATTGTTAATCAGATTTCTTAAAGAAATAATGATTCAATATAAACAAAATAATAATAATGATAATGTAATTGTTTGTACAAGACAACAGAGCAGGGATCGATATATCACTGTTACACAAAAATCAGAAACAGACAGAATCCCAGTTGCAGGTCAACTGGAGCAGAAACTCCACAACTTTGTCTTTGGAAGTTTAATTCAACCCCCCCTTGTAAACAAAGGGAGGAAGTGGTGCTGTGTGACTGGTTTGCAGTGACTTCCTGTTTGTGATTATGTGTCCAAAAACAGAACCAAGGCCTCTGGACCTCCCACGACTCTTCACTTGGGCCAGGGAACCACTGACCCACTGCGCCTGGCTGTCCACACATTGTGCTTTAGTATCCAGGGCGCCACAATACTGGGAAGCAGCTGCAGCAGACATAAAAGTGACAAATGCAAATTGTTGATGGCATTCAACAGTTACCATTAGCGTAATTAGTTTAATGGAAGGAAACAGTATCAGTGACATTTTAACTTGCGTGGTCCGAAACTTTGTTAGCTTCACTGTTGGACAGGAAGCTTTGAGAGGACTCTGGCTACAATAAAAAAAAAAATCTTAACTTCCATTATTATCTTTCTATTAAAAACAATTTGTCACTACATTTAGAGATTTTAAAGAATGAAATTATTGAAAGAATCATTATGTATATTTACTATGGTGGTTTTTTAGTCTAAGATCAGAAATTGAAGTAACAAAAAGATGTTCATTAACCGTATATTTATATCCTCACATTTGATGTTTGAAAAAGAGTATAAATTAGAGTGACCTCAGCCCACAGGATGGGTGACCAAACTGGGAAATTTGAGGCAAAATGAGATAAAATACAGAATCTAAATACAAGCTAAAGACAGGTCAAATACAAAGACATGATAAACACAAGTTACAAGTTTTATTCCTTGTTTCATTATGCAGTGAGCCATGCCAGAGCACTGCATATACACACAGGCAAGAAGAATAAAGGCGGTTGGCCCAATCTGAAGGACAAAAAGTAAAAACTATTTGGACACTGAAGTTATTTTTATCACACTCATGGCAAAGATACACCCAGCAATAGAGCAACAACACAGCGAAAGGAATCAAGGACAGAGAAAAGAAAACTCTCAACTTTTCATTGCAGAAGCATTAATTAAAATGACATATTTGCACTGTAGCCACCAGCTTCCCTAATTTTATTATTTATGTAAAAATAACCATTGAATATGTATGACAACATAAATACTTAGTTTGTGATGTGAAATTAACATGTCACAATGTCAAAGATGTTAAAAAAAACATAAAGAAAAGAGAAAACACATAAGCAAATTAAGCAGCCACTTAGGCCCCACGCATAGTGAGCCCCAAAGGACTCTTGAAATATTGTGATTTTATATAATGATGATAAAAGTACTTATTTTGAATTATTTAATTCAAAATGGCACTACGGACAACAACTGTAAAAACCTTAATTAAATTCAGTTTAATTTCATATTTAAGGCATTTTATATGCCAAACGTGCTGATATATAAAACTGAATATAATTATTCATAAATAATTCATGATAAAACTGATATAATTAAGGATAATAAACATATTTGGCTTGACGCTGCTGTGAGGAACCAATATTTTGGGGATCCACAAAAAAAAAAAAAAAACGGTCATAAAAAATACTGGTTTAACTGATTCCTATTGCAATCTCATGTTCCTGCCCGCAATCCATATGCAGATTTTTCTTTAGGTAAAATACTAGATTATTGTTGGTATACTGATGTAAAAAGACAGGGAATAACTGATTGTGGTTTTAAGCTACTTTGTAGAGAAAGATTGAATACTTTGCACAAATTAATCTGGATAACTTGTTCAATCCAAATCCATCTTGTTTTCTGAACTCATCTTTTACTTTCAAATACAACTTCAGCATCCACAATCAAACAACCGTCTAAATATCAAAAAGTATTAATCAAAACAATACTTTATTTCTGATTTTCTTTTTAGTGGGGGGAGCTCTGCTTGGCCCATGGAGACATACAGCGGCTCAGTGTACCGGAGGTGGATCATTTATTTATATTGATTTAATACTAAAACAAGAATGTACTGAAATAAAAAGCCATTATGCATTAAATCCTGTAAATTTACATTTAACAACCCTGAACACAAGATGTTTGCCTCATTTCCAGGACACCTTTCTCGTTATAAACTGCTTAATCAGATTTGCTTTCACAGATTTGCATGTGGCTTAGCTGTAACTATGTCTTTAACTTGTAATTTTTGTATCTTAAATTTGGACCTTTCTTGTTACATGAGGCAGTGAGACATCATTTTGAAGGTGAAGAAAGAGCAACCTTCAAATAAGAAACCAGACCGTTGGTCCAACAATCTTTTTTTCAACGAGATCCTCAGTTTCCCATAACCTTGCTACTGCAGGAAAGCAGGAGCCAAACACCCTGGTCTGCATTTCCTCACTTTGGGAAACATAATCTACAAGTCAGCTTTAAAGCCATCTAAACCTCCTCCCTGATAAGAACAATACAGCAGCACCAGGATACATTAATCCATGTTTGAAACACTAAGGAAATAATACGACTGCAATACAATGGTCCATTTTCCTTCCCTTAGGTATGCTTTGGACTCGATACTTGCAAGAACTGTCTAAGCTGGCTGTGAAGTAGACTTTGTGAAAGGTAGGGTCCTGTAGACAACCCATTTTATTTAGTGGGAAAGAGGAAATACTGACAAAAGAGCTGATCGGGTTTCTGAATGCAATTCTTCTCTTATTCACGTGACTTTCTCAGATATGAGAGGGAGGATGAAACTTGCATTTTCTCACACACTGCAACTTATAGAAAAAATTATTTTCAAGCATTTGTGTTGTATATCATCGGATTTTTTTTTTATTTTGATACTTTATATGTTCATAATAACAATGACCACATATGATAAGCATTCAAGTACATACAAAATGCTTATGATTTATTCAATGACTACTAATAAGACATTTTCAAATAGACATAATATATTTATGTCAGCACTATAATTAATATGCATCACAATTTTAATGTCTTTTTTGTGACTTTTGCAGACTTATAGTACAACAAAAGCAAACTGATCCACCTGTGAGAATCCCCGAGATGCAGAAAGGGTCAATTCTTTCCACAGCCATAAACTGTTTTTACAGGATTTTCAATGTGTTGTGGTAAACAAGACTGTATAATTAGACAAGCTTGGTTATTATATAATATTTTGGAAAAGATACAAGCCCACAAGGCTCTTAAAAAGTGCCAAGCATCACGTCTTGGACATGTTGGATCCCCCAGGAGGCTCTGTGAAAGCTGGTGGAGGAGTGTGGGAGTTTTAAGTTTGGAAGTCATCTTTTTCTATCCTCATCTGTGTTCAGTTTCCATTAAACACTGAAACCCACAAACACATAAAAGAGTGGAAACAAGGATGGGAAGGCAGTAAAGCTGCAGTGACATAAGCGGCACCACCAGTGATCAAGTGGAAGCTTCTATCATCTGGTTCTACCATTTTTACAACAGTAGGTCCTTATCTCAGTATTTAGAGATGATATGTAGTCATAACAGCATCACCTCATGCCAAAAACCTCTTAACCACCCATTAAAAAAATCTGAAAATCCACTATTCAGTTTATTTCACTTATTTAATTCAAATTGAGAGAGGAAAAAATACTCTTGCAACTGATACAAGCTTATCTGTCTTAATCCAAGGCTGTGAGTTGCATGAGCATGCCCAGACTCGCTCCCTGTACACTCCACATCTGCCGCTGCAATCAGCGAGGCGCCCACCCACACTCCTCTCAAACAGAAGACCTTTTATGCAAAGCAATATTAATATTTTACACTCCTGGCATTGAGCACTCAATTATGTGTACAGTGAGCCCAGCAAGTTAAAATTATGTCACCAGCAGCTGTCAGGAGGTAAATATTCCCATTAATACGTCCATGAAACCTCCCTTTTCAAACGAGTGTTGAGCCAACATGTGAACATTTTGTGGAGCTGCACTTTTACCATATGTGGACTAACACCAGCACAGTTCACAAAATAGATTTGTTGTGTTTTTGTTTGCTTGTTTTGGAAAGGAAGCATATTCACATCCCACCGAAAAAAAACCCCAAATAAGCTGAAAATAGTCATATTAGCCCATAATAAATAAATAAATAGTATGTCAGACGAAATGCAGTTTTTTGTTTGTTTTTTTTTTTAATGTACAGAAACGATAACTAGTCAGTTAAATGGGTAACAGGATCAAAACAAGATTTATGTTTTTGGTTCTTTTTTCAGGGTTACAACTGAATAAATACAGTTTTTCTGTAGCTTATGTGTGTCTTTATCAGTTGTGGAAAAATATTTTCAATAATCTGACAAAAATAAAAAAATCAACAATCTTGCCATCATATTTTCCTCCTATATCATATATTTTTTAGCAAATCTTTGTAATATAATTGGATTGGACTGTGTTACTGGGTTAAAAAAGGAAAGTTTGTCTTTCAACAGGCAGGCTATAGCGCAGGCTTCCCTCAACTACGTGCTTAAGTGTCTTTGGGCAAAGTACTCAAGCATTGCACTCTGATGTGCACTTTGGGGTTTCAGTGTGGGGGAATGTGCCATGGAGAGTTCCATGCTTTGAGCGGTCAACGTGACTGGAATAGTGCTCTACAAGTCCATTCACTGTGTTAATTTTAGATATTTCTAATGAGGACATAAATAAAAAAAAAACAACTTTTCACATCAGATCTTCTGGTAAAACAAATCTGACTTTAGTGAACAACATGGAGACTGATAAAACATTTTTAAGACATTTATATTTTTGTACCAGAGTTCTGAGATGTTTAAAAATGTTTTACAACTGTGGAATATGGTTAAAATATCAAACTACTTTCAATGAATTGTAAAAAAAAAAAACAACAAAAAAAAAACAGCAATTTCCACAGAATACTTCTTGCATCACTTTTGCCTCCTTAGAGCTTTAGGCAATCCCTCACTCGCTCATCCAGCTGTGAAATCCTCATGTAAATTGTGTCTGCAGGAAATAGACCCAGACAAATTGTCCACACATTCTCCTGACTTTTTCTGGAGTTTGTTTGTGAAAATAACTTTAATGGCTTCCAAATAGGTTAGTAATTTAATTCCTGATCAATTTGGAATAATTCTAAACATAGGATTAGCTAAGTGGAAAACATTCAAGATAGCCCCCAATCTTCCCAGATGTGGATGTGCTGGCAAGTTCCCCCCAACGTGGTCCTGATGGTGCGCCTCTTTTTCCCATGACTGTATAACAATGTCTCTGACATGATTATTCCTGCATAAGAGGCTAAATGTGGGCCACTGTATTAGCAGTCAGATTGTGGCAAAGGTTTTGTGATTTGATCCAGCTCTGAGCAGCTGTTTGTGTTTTTGTGAGGGTGATAAAGTAGAACAGGTCTTTCCATCTGTGCAGTGCCAGTCAGGGCAGACAGACCTTAACCCCCACATCAACACAATGAGGAGGAAACCAGCACAAATCCTGTTTATTCTGCACCTTACAAAGTGATACAATAAACACATTTCCCCCCCCCACTTCTCCTACAATGAACAGCAGCACAATTGTGAGATAATTCAAAGTAATGCAGCATGTAACCATGTCAAAACACCTTCATGATATTGCTCCAACTGTATAATTAGTTTATGTACATTTTTCAAATTGGTGAATAATATTACCAAATGACCCTAATAAACAGCCCAGTTTGAAAACCAGTGTGAAAGTCAAGTGTTAAACACACAAAAAGAGATCACACATACACCATCTGTCTATTTCTGCAGAGAGACACAGAAAGCAAGCACATCAAGGTTTAGAACAAAGAGAGTAATGACACCAAACAGCAATCCACAAAATGCAATGCTCTGCTTTTAAGTCCTTTAATTTAATCTACCAAAGCTGATTATAAGCTTAATGTGGTAAAGATGTTCAGATTCTTATATTTGCATCACAATACCCCTATAATATTACAGTAATCTGATTATAATTGAGTTATTGGTGTGTGTAAACCGACTGGTGTGACATCAGGCTCATTTCATGCTCTCTTTTTCATCCTCATCGCTCCCATCACTCCCAGCACCCAGACTGCCCTGAGGGTGTCAACGACTCACTTTTGTGCTTTTTCTCACCCTGATAGATGCTTTACCTGTTTCCTCTTGGCAGAGTCAAAACATGCCACTCAGTGGCTCCTTTAAGAAATGTGAGCCAGGGAGCATTGAAAGAAACAGTTACCACCAACATGATTAATGATCCTAAACATTTTTTTCTCGTCACTGTGACTTAATAAGTTTAAAAACATCTGGATTTAAAAGGCCAGTCAGATTAACTGGGTCACACAACTATTAGCTATTATACTCATTAAAAATTAGCAGAGTATTGACTTAATGCAGGACTTCTTGTTTTACATAATCACCAAAAAATAATAGAAATTTAGATTTAAATTGAACCTTTTCAATGCAACGCCAGTGCTTTACACCGAGTCCATTTTACTCACACCACATTCGCTACATGTGGAGCCACAGCTGTCCTAGGGGCAGCCAATCGGCTCCTATACTGCTGCTCTGACCAACTCCAAACATTAATATGCATTCACAGACCAGCGTTGCAAGCAGTGTGAACTCTCTGCCACCTGAGTGTCTGACTGTACTCAATCCAACATAAATCATAATGCCCTATTGCCCCGAGAGACTCATCGCAACAAAAAACATACAATGCAGCACTTATCATGAAGAAATAAAGTCATACCGTACATCAAATTAAACAGGAGAAACTCTGTTCAAGCACATACAATTCATTTTTACATACTCCACACACAACTCAAACACCAAGCATATTAATGCTCAAATATAAAAATCCGAATGTCAACCCACTCTCCACATTTCCCTTGCTATCTCTCCGTTCCTTCGTAGTACACCAACAAGCAGCATACCATATGAAAGCTGAGACTCTGACGATTTTAACAATACCAATATTATTTCCCTACGACAAAAACTCACTGAACCAGCAGCAGGAAAATACAAAAGTAAAAAACTGTTTACTTAAAGGGACTAACAGATATTCTGTCTTTCACAAGTGTTCCCTTTATTATGACACCAAAACTATTCAAATAGACCTTGTAGATGCAGAGATATACTCTATTCATTTTGGGTATGTCGTTTTTGCATAGAAACTTAAAAAAGAGGCTGGGGCTTAAGAGGTTAAGAAAAGCACACATTTTTTATAGTAAGCAAGAAGTGAAAAAATATTTAATCATAAGAGAGGATAGACATAACTGTCCTCCACAGTGGAACTTAGAAACATAAGTTTCTTGTTTTGATTATTGCTTAAAACATAGGTCTTCCCAAAAGAGGGAATTGTTATTCACGATAAAAATGCATATTTTTTACTAAACAGACTGTAAAACTAGGATGTGTTGCCCCAGCAGCATATAAAAGCAGAAGAAAAGAGTTTGTCTTTATGATGTAACAGGATCCATTTGATTTGGAGCCCAGTGCAGGGTTTTAACTTTTATCATTACACCATTATCACTGTGCAACGATCAGAAGGAAGATGGGCTTAACATGTAGAAAGATATATTTTCCTTTTAATCTAGGAATAATTTGGACCAGTTTAACTGGTTAATTTAGTACTACTCATAACAGAAAGATGAAATTTGTAACTGTGTTCAAAGCAAGTTAACATTTTCATACGCAGCTTCTTGTGATCTCTAAAGGCTCTATCAACACCCTCAAGCTGACCTGGAGTGTAACTCAAAATAAAAATGTGTTATCAGTTTGTCTCATCTAACAGTTCATGACATCTGCTACCTGTGTGAAGATACGCAGACTCTGTTCACAAACCTCCTGATGGGAATCTGCACCTGCTGACTGCAGACCTGTTGAGCTAAAGCTCACTGTCAGCATTTATTTATCAGTGTCAAAGATCCACCTGCTAATAGGAATATTCCCAGGCTTTATCAGTTCGGAATACCAGAGCAGACAAGATTCACAGAAGCAGTAAAAACAGCTTTCATGGATTCAAGTCAAAACGAGCCAACATTTTATTCACAAGATATTTTGGTACCTTTTTTTTTTAAAGTAGTCTGCAACACTTAATGAAAATTTATTTTCTTTGCATCTTTGACAACTGTTGCAGTATTGTAGGCAACTCTTAAGGATTTTCCTTTCTTCCTTCCAGAGGTTTGTGATGGCACCCAATTTAACGCTATATCCTGAATAAATTCAAACTTTGTGCTTTATTTTGTATTATTATCGTGTATTATTTTTTAGCTCTGAGCAGAACTCTGGACTGAAAGGTACACCTAAATAGTTAGAACCATAAAGTGGAATAAAGTAGAATAACCATGATTGGTGGTGTGGTGGTTAGCACCGCTGCCAGACAGCGGCCTTTCTGTGCAGAGTTTGCATGTTCTCCTGTAGGTTCTCACCGTGTACTCCAGCTTCCTCCCACCATTCAAAGACATGCATGTTAGGTTAATTGGTCATTCAAAATTGTCCTTACGAGTGTTCCAGCAGCTCCAGCTGCCCGCAACACTTCACTGGAATAAACAGTACAGATAATGGATGGATGGATGCACATGTATCTATGTGTTACACACAATATGGCACAGCTTGTTAGATCTTAATGCATTCTTATATTTGTAACTTTCTGGCCTGATCCCAAACTACACAACACAAAATGGTTAAAAAATCCACTTGTAACTTTACAACATAATAATCATGTCTTTAGTCTTTGATTAAAAAAACGAACAAAAAATTCCTGAAAGTCAAAAAGTCTTTAATTCAGAACAAGTCTAGATAACATGATATTTTGTGAAGGACACTAATATAAATACAAAATAAAAACTTTGATGGGCACTTGACAAGTTTTGGTAGAAATGACAGATGTGATT
>JBAMHX010000013.1:6823714-6868246 GCA_037177515.1 Pseudomugil tenellus
ATATATATATATATATATATATATATATATATATATATATGAACTGTGTCATTAACTGCATCTGGTCTGGTAACTGGTTGGAATGACTGCTGGTCAGGATTTTTACTTTCTGGACCAGAAACTGCCACCGTTTGCCCATGATGCCAATCTCCACCTCAAATGATGCTCGGTCAGACAGAAATCTGTGACTGTGGAGTTCATTAGAGAATTAGAAACTAGAGATGATTTGAGCTTTGTGATATAGTGCATATATAGTCATCTGAAAATGAATAAATGGGCATGATCAGCAACAATGCTAATGTAGGCTGTGGGATTTAACTTGCCTAATCTGTACCTTAAAACGCGAAGCTGGCATGGAAATATCTCCCACATCGTTGTGTCTCCATCATCAGCCTGAGGTTTTGAAACAAGACAGGACGGATCCATTCTTTCATGTTCTTTACATCTATTTCTGACCCTTCCATTTGAATGTTTGAAGACTCCTTAAACTGGACAACATTTTTCCCAACCTATTGTCTCATGTTGGTGAACTTGTGTAAACTGCTTCCGTATTTTGTTCTGAACTGATCAGGTAAGGCCTTCCACTGTTGTAGCCCACCTAAATGAAGGTTCAATGTGTATAACTTGGATATAAGGACCAAACAATACATTCTCCTCTGACCTCTCTCATCATCGTGAAACATTGTCTGACCATTCATGTAAACCCATGGTGGTTCTCTTTCTCATGTTCGAGCAAGTCATGAAATGAAAATGAAATGAAAATACTTTATTTATCCCTTTTCAGGGAAATTCAAATTATAGTAGCTTTTTTGTGACAATAATAATAAGAAAAGAAAAATAATCAAATTGTCTTGTTCTTGATGCTGATGGCTGCTGAAAGGAATGATCTACTGAACCTCTCAGTCCTGCATAGAAACTAAACAAGTCTCTCACTGAACACACTCTGCTGTTTGATCACTGTGTTATGAAAAGAGTGTGAAGAATCCTCCATCATCTTCATCAGCTTGTGCACCATTCTCTTTTGGATTATCAGCTCCAGCGGCTCCAGAATCACTCCGATCACAGAACCACCTTTCTTGATCAGTTTGTTGATTTTTTTCAAGTCTCTGGTTCTGATGCTGCTGTCCCAGCAGATCGCTGCAAAGCTGATTGCACTTTCAACAGCAGACTTGTAGAATATGTGCAACATGTTGGTGCAGACTGTTTTATCTGACCATGTGCCATCATGACTGTCATCATGACCATGTTTATAGGACTAAATGCACCAATGTGATGTCATGTAATTTTCTGTTTAGATCTGTGGATTAACAAGCCCAAAACACGTGTACCCAATAAAGTGACCGTTTATTGAAGCTATATGACAAGTTGAAGGAAGTTTGCTTTCCAGCATAAAGTAACTACACAGAAATAAACCTTAGCATAAAGCAAAAGCAGAAAACTTAAGTGAGCTGTGTTTGAACATTATTGTTGACTTATTTTCACCCTTTCAGTGAGAATATTGAACTAGAACCAGAAGCTCAGAGTGGTTAACTCATCTGGCTTGTTAAACTCTGATTAAAGACTGGGCTCGTGATGCTGGGTGTTAATTAACCCCTCAGACGTGGGAAAACCGCTGTGGGACTGAAAAACAAGCTGCTTTGCTATCTCTTCATCAACTTGCACAGCTTGTGTGTGTCTGGGGAGCAACTGTGTGATTGTTAGTGTATCTGTGGAAGAATAACGCCCCTCTGCGCGGGGCAGCGGATGGAGACTTGCGTCCCTCACATCATTTCCAACTCGGGACTTGGAGGGACGACATCTCATGCCCGGAGTCTGCTTCACTTTTACTCTCTCTGGATTTACTTTAGGGTGAACTGAAGAGTTTATTTTTGTGTTTTTTATTTTTACTAATCGAAAAAGGGGAACATAATATCGGATCTATGAAAAAACCCACGTGGATTTGTATGATCTTTTTCAACCAGAAGGAATGCATATTTTATTCGTGAAACTAACTTTCCTGTTGTCGCTAATAGGAATTACAAGAGGTGAGTTGTGCTCACTTAAATGCGGGTTTCCACAGAGCAACTTAAGGAGATTTGTGTACTTTAAGAGGTAGGATTTAACTTGTCTTCCTTACTGTTTTGTTCTTAGTTATTTTTTTTCAAAATGTAGTTATTTTTTGCAGCAACCCTCTATGTTATATGACGCGTTTTGCAGATTTGTTAATCTCTCTGCGAAACGCGCTGAATCGTTTGGACACTTTAGTTTTGCTCAGACAGCTGTTGCGCGCGTACCCGGCAAACACCACAAACTTTTTCCTCACTCCTGTGCAGACGCATGCCTCTGCAGTTTGGATTCAGTGCTTCGCATTTCCCCTTTAGCGGAATTGCAAAGGTGTGTTACCCTCCAAATGGCTCACACACTTACATTTGCGAGGAAGCTTTTGGCAAACTAGTGTGAAGTACCGTTTTAACCTCCAAAACTGCACTTTCAAGTTGGAAACGTCAGATTTCCCATCTGTGACATTTCTGATGCCCATGACAGACGAATTTTTGAAAGCTCATTCATCACCTCATAAGATTGCTACACTTATCATTTAAGAGTTTTTGCAAAGCACACCTGTATTAAAATGTTTATTTGCAGGTCTAAGATGCTCCATGCCCACCGAGTCATGTTTGAACCAGGGGAGGTGTGAAGCAACTCCAGATGGCAATGGAGAGTGCAAGTAAGTTTAACATCTGCATTTGCTTTCCTATCCAATAAATCCTGATGAATACCTGCCCAGTAGAGCTGAAATGTGGGATTGTGGAATCTGAAATGACTCAGAGACTTTTGGTTGACACGTGAAAGCTCTGAAAAGAGGAATGCTCACACTGCTGGTGCTATTTCTGGGAGGCAAATGGTCAGAGAGGTGAGACAGAACTGAGTGGACATTGATGAAGACAGGGGTCACTATGAGATACTCTGAGTGTTTGTGTATGTGTGTCGCTGCCATAAACTCCACTTTCCAGCCAAACTCTCGTAGCCCTAAATCTTGTTTTTCTTTTCTCTCACGGAGCGACAGCTGGGTTTGCCAGAAGCCCGGCGACCATTGTTCTGTGCTGCGATTAATTCTGTGTGACTAATCTGGGTGAGGCTTCCCAGAGAGACCCTCAAACCCCGTCCTCCTACCGCCCCCTCCTCTCTCTTGGGATTGTGTCCCCTCTTCAATGGCCTTCAGTACTCACTCTCTCTGATTGCCCCTGACAGATGGCTGAGGCTGGATGATTTTAAACCTTACTGAAAAAAAACACTGAGACAGTTTTTACAGATTTTGTAAAGATAAGTGCAGGTAAAGTGTAAACAAGCTCCACGCAATTTCCATCCTGGCATTAGCAGCCAGTGTCACCTTACTTCTTTAGAGTCCGGTGGGTCGAATGATTGGGTCGGGCAGGTAAAAACTTTGGGGCTGCAACAAGTGCGTAGCCATCTTGGACCCCTGCCACATCTTAATTTGGTCTGGCCATGTATTCCCCCCTCATTCTCTCTCTCTCTCTCTCTCTCTCTCTCTCTCACACACACACACACACACACACCTCCTCACTGGGCTACAAAGCCATCATTGTGCCTCTGCACTGTCCTCCTCCTCAGACGTCTCCAATTAAACATGGAGATGGGCATCGTTGCGGTTTTGAAAAGGTTTGAGCGGGCACACAAGGCGTTGTGTGTTTAAGTGTTGCAGCGTTTCTCTCTAATTGTTTAAGTTGTTACTGTGGCATTAGAGGGCCAGAAACAAAGTTCAGAGGTTGCCAAAGACTGGGCATATCATCAAAAACAACGTCATTTGGATCATTGGCAGCTCAGGTATTTAGATAAATCCCATTAATAAATGCTTTAGATTTTATTTCACTCCAGTTATGAGTAAAAAAAAATCTGTTTTCCAGATTCAATTGAGTTAATGGGTTTGGAATTAAGATGTGAAATCCCCTCACTGGTGTAAAATTCAATAACCTGGGATAACAGAAAAACATAATTTTCAAGCATCTTCTGAAGAATAAGACACATTATAAGTGTCATGTACAAGCAAAGTGAACTTCCAAGTGTTTTCCAACCTGCTGAAATGCAACCTGCATCTCTCCTCAGTGTCTTAAACATAAACTTTCTGCAAGTATTGTCCAAGATCAATGGTCTCCATAGCGACTGGTGTGAAACATTTGAGCTGTTTGGACCAGAATAACTGTGATCCTGTTTTAAGGTGTCAAACATTTAGGCTAAGTGTTTCATTTGACTTATAGACTCATGTAAATCAGTTAATTGTTTTACATTTTTGTGTGTAATCTTTAATGTTTCTTAATGAAAGAATACAGGAACATTTTTTTCTCTTTAGGCCTATTCACTTCTTTCAGACTCATGTTTTGGTTTCACCTCAACTAAACATCTGCTGCTCTTAAGCTCAAGTGTTATGATGAGGTTAAGTAAGTGCTGTTGGATTCTTTTGTTACTTTAATACCATGTGTCAAAGATGCCTACTTGACATACCAGAAAATACCATCTTCTCCTCATATCTGGTTTGGCCCAATGACATCCTACTTGAAGTTTATCTTCAGAGGGCCTCGTGGAGGCTTCTCATTTGCCATGAAGGCTTGGCAACGCAGAGCCGAAAAACTAAGACTTGGAAAAACAACTAGCGGATTCCTGTGACATGATGGACAGACACAATCAAAGCGGTTCGGGACGGAGCTTCTCCTCCGCCCAGACGGATGAGGGATGTCGGGTCCGGCTTAGTGTCTGGTGTGGAAGGATGCTGTTGAGAGATCACATACCTCCTTTAGACAGCCTGTTGATAGCATAGCGGTGTGAGGAGATGCTGTTAGGATCTAAGCATACACTGTAGATGAAGGATGAAATCCTATTGTATTGCTGGAGTAACTTTTGGAGTCACTTCTCTAATGCGGTAAATGGGCTGGTTCCAGTGTGACGATAAGCAAACTTCAGCTGCATCATGTTGTTTTTAATAAACGTAGTCAGGATAAATTTAAATTAAACTTTTAAGCTTCTATGGAAGAGAATTGCTTCAAATATTGTGGATAAAATCAGCATCCATTTTCTTATTGTTTGTGTTTAATTCTTTAAAAATGAAGATTTCCCTGCTTAAAATCAGGAAAGCATGAGTTTTAAGTAGCTATATCCGCTTACGTGAAGCTTCAATCAGGCATTTTGTATCTGTTAATGTGAGAACGTAAATCCTGCAGGTAGCCTCAGATGGTTTGTTAGATTTGGATCAAACAATAATTCAGATAACAAGCAGAGCCATTAATTTCCTGCTGGTATGTGTCCCTGCTACAGTGTAGGTCCACTTCAATGAAAGTGAGCCCTTGTTTCTCCAGTTCTGGGCATTCTTCAATGGCACCTCTGTTTGCCCCCAGTCAGACGAGTCTATCTTAACTCCCCTGCATGCTCTTCACCCCCCCACCTTCCTCCTGCATTTCCATTCAGAGTCAGGAAGCAGCCTCGGAGCAGCCCGGGGGAAGAAAAGGTGCCGTATCTGATCATATCATCACACAACGAGGAGCACATAGTGCAAGGCTTTTATATGGCCGCTGCCGCCAGTGTTGGGTTCCCTTTGGCCCGGGTCCACCTGGTGAGAGGAGGGTTCTGGCTGAAAGAAGCGACTGGGTGGTGGGGAACCTCTGTGCTGGGGATTAGTGATATTTGAGCCTCCCCATATGGCATATGCCAAGACAAATCACATAAACTTTGATCATAGTCACTGACAGTCAGCATGCGTGTGTGTGTGTGTGTCTGTGTGTGTGAAACAAAGGCACAGAGCAGACTGCAAACCACACTTCCTCATTTCTTTTATTTTGCTCCAGCCAGACCACCTGCCTGTGAGTTCAAGCAGAACAACCATTTAGGACATATAGTCACCCACACAGCACCGTACGTCATAATACCCATGATTACTTGTGGTTTTTTTTGGTCATTCAGCTCCACGCAGAAACCGATCCGCCAGGTGTGCTTTTAGCTTTCATTCTTAGGCTATCGTCGAGATAAATGAATGCAGAGGTGTTGTAGTCACTCATGTTTCTGTAAATAGAAATCTAGATTGTAACACTGATACTGTGAAATGTTTCTCTTTCCTCGGTGGAGTTCAACTTAAGTTTAAGTCACAATTTTAAGCCTGAGGTTTGAAGGGACATTAAGCTACAATTATATGCAAGAAAATATAGACTTATCTTTAGTGTTGCTTTAAATGTGGTTCCCAAACATTGCAGATACAAAAGAGCTGAAGTGGTGAAAAGATGCGAGAGGTCAAATGAGATCCCAAACATAGATTTACTTCATTTTTTCTATTAGAAACCATGTCATTCATATACTGAATAAAAAAATAATCAGTTAATACATGTAAAAGAATCAACATAATGATCAGAACAAAGCTGATACAGTGTATCCACTTTAATGTGCCAAATTCTAAAGGAAGAAACTCCTGAACTAAATCTGTCAGTTTTTCTTGGACTACATAAAGTTGTCCTGGTGAAAAGCACATCTAAACTTTTACAACATTTCTCAGTGAGGCCCCCCAACAAAGGCGAATTTGGCATCATTTTTGCATCCTACCTGCACTCTGAGCTCTCTCCAGTCAAAGTCAGTCCAATGACGTGAAAGTCAACTGTAAAGTGACACAGTGTCCTGGAAACAAACACAAAAGTGTGATTTCTTTACCTCGGGATGCTACTGGGCACAGATGGCTCCAGGAATGTACACTGTGCCATCAAAACGAGTAAGCAACATGTGTTTTTAAGGTCAGAAAGTTCCATAGTGCTACTTTAAAACTGAAGTTCACACACACACATACGGAATGAGGAAATTAGACCAGTGCTATAATGTTAAGTGATTAAGAGCTACTGTATCTTGCTTTGTTCATCTTTCATCAACCACAGAGTCAAACAATGGAGTGACAGCTTATTCGTATATCAAATCTTTTAGCAGCAAACTCATGAAGAATGCAAGTCGATAAACTGTAAGAAGAGTCATTTGTCAAAGGCCGGATGCAACGATGGGACGTTTTTCATGTTTAGGCTCAGACCTTTAAGTCGACACATACATTAACAACATGAGGGTCCAGTGTCAGCTACACCTTCAGACACCCGGAAAGGCTTTAAGTGGTTCCCAGCCTCATAAAGTAGGCAGTGGCAGAAGTCATTAGAGCTGAGTTGACTCTCATGAAACCCATACACACACACACACTAAGTGTTTGGTCCCTTGGCGAGCTGTTTTTTCCCATGGGCTGTGTCCTTATTGCTCCCAAATACATGGGGTCTCTAATGAAGGCTGCCAGATGTGGGCTGGTCAGGTCATCTCCCCTGTACGATTACAGAGGAAGGAAAAGAAAGATGAGGATAAGGAGAGGGTGAGAGGTGGAGAGTTCCCCCTATAATTTATGTAGCCAGTTGTGGTAACTTTGGCTTCAGTTCCACAACAAACAAAAAAACAATTTTTTGTGCCAGTTTTGGTTTCACTGAAGATTATTTTTATTTCGGTACATTTTATTTTATGTGATTAAAGTTAAATTTAAGTGTGTGTTTCAGTGTTTATTTATTCCTCTGGTGGTGGCAGAGTTGTCACTGTGGTTAGCGACAATGCAAGCTGCTGGTAAAGCGCAAGAGAAAGGGAAGTTCAGGGGAAAGGAGGGCACAAGAGGCCCCCCTCGCCCCTTAGGCAACACTTTTAAAAGCGATCAGACAAGACTAAAGGGAGACTTAGATGAGGCACAGAAGCCAACAGCCAGGAAATGAGAAGCGGTGGAGGGGAGACAGGGGGGAACGAGGGGAGGGGAAGTCGGAGGGACAAAAATGCTCTACTGGTTTGGCTCCTTGCTGGAAGCACCTGATAGATAATAATTATTCATTATTAAATACCATCCACTTTGACGTCTTGAAGAATCGCAGCATAGCCAAATTCACAAGGCACCTTTCAGGATCAGCCACATTCAGCCACAAATTCAGGTCTGCTTCTACGGATAGTACGGTTCATGTGGAGTAGAGAGAAGGCTCATTTGCACTCTGGTGAAGTGAACTCTGATCTGAAACCAAAGGTCTTTCAGTGGGAAAAGGAAGCAGAATATCCAGAAAACAAAACCGAGGAAGTGACATAGAATGTGTTGTAGGGCAGCCTGCTAGATAGCTCGCTGCCTCTACTGTTGGACAGCTTCTTGTCTAGGCTTTAGCATTAAAGTGATAATTTGTCCTTTTATCATTACTTCATTTTTTTTCTAGCAAATGACTGAGGCCAATTTTCTGCATTTTCTTTCCTCATGGTTAGTGGCCGTTTGAGGATAATATCACCTTGTAATGAGCGTTTGTTGAACCTGTGTGACGTTTTTTGATCCGCTTGAGTAAGCTGCAGTGTGAAAGCAAACAGAACCGAATAAAGGTGCAACATTTTCCAGAATTCCTTGTCGAATTCCTGAGTGTCCGAAGGACAACAGCTTACTTTTCCTAACTGCAAGAAGGCGTATGCCCCCATTTCTTCTACAGCTTTGAAGTTCAAAGTTTTGTTGCTTCAGGTTGTTGTATTTCTGTGTCATACCGATAAACAAAATCTCACCCATCCATTTTCTGTAGCTGTTTCATCGTAGTCAATGACGTGAAGTGGAGGCTGGAGACGACTGCTATCGGATGGGGCATAAGCTAGACTGCTATCCAGTTCATCGCATTGGCTGCAGATCTTTTTTTTTTTTTAAATCAAGTTGAACTGAAGATGCGAAACACCTCCAAGGGCAACGCTAGTGTTCAGTCTCGTTTTCTGTCCTTGCTCATCCCAAATTTGCTTTGCCTTATTGTGGTTTGGCTTTTCTGATCAGACTTCGTCATACACAGTAGCCTGTCTTTGCATTATGTAATAAGTATAATGATAAGTTTCCAAGTAGGAGGCCCTGCTACGCAAATAATTGGTTTATTATAAAGTCATAAAAGTATAGCAAATTATTTTGTACCTCATATTTATTATTTGGATTGTTTACACGGCTTAGGCTCAGTCACATGGTGTTGCGGCAACATTATAATCAGAAGTCTTGATGAGAAAGAAAAGGCACAAACTGCCATTTTCCTCATGTAGGAGTTTTAAATTGGTGATATTTTTCTACATTTTTATAAAACCTGGAAAGAACATGAATCGCTAATACTACACGTATATCACAGCTGTTGTTGTTTACAGAAATGAAACCAGACACTGACTTTGTCCCACAAAGCTTTACATGATACCATAATTCAATAAATGCACAACCTAATTCACTAAGCTTCTTAAAAATCATTCAAAGTGAGCCCCATGCAGCTGCCTGAATCTGTGCGCTCATTCGAGGTTTTTATTTGTACACACTCCACATGTGTAGGCCACATATTACATTTCCCCCATCTGCCCGCGACCTCAGAAAGATGGCAGATGGCAGATTGGCTCGACAGTGAGGAAAACCCCTTTAGAGTGACGCCTGGCCCTGGGTCAGATGTCACCACAACATCTGCTGCAGGCTCGAGCCGCCGCCCCGGCCCTGTTATGCAGCCCAACAGTGGTGCAGACCTGTTGCCACGGGCTACTGTGGCAGCCATTGAAGAAGGGATGCGGCAGAAGTGAGCACTGACTAGAACAATGGGCGCTGCTGGGTCATGATGACAGAAAGGATAATAACAGTATCGGCCTCACCGCAGAGATAATTCCACCGCTGTTCTGCAGTTATACGATGCCTCTCAAACACCTGATATTTGCTCAGCTTCTGATTTGTGTGTCTCATTTCAGGTATTCTTTATTTACCTTTCCAGCAGGCCAGTTTACCTGCTGCTGTTGAGATTATCTCGCTTACCAGGCCGGCAGCTTTCTCTTGTTGAAGCAGCTGCTTTTCTCTGTTTGCTTTGAGCACAGAAAAAACTCCATAAAGGAGTTGCTGAATATCTTTTGTCTTACCCCACCTATCTTGTGTGTTCTCGCTCATATGCAGACAGTTAATTTCATGCCTGTAAAAGCTTTTCTTATGCTGAGTGTGTATTTGACAGGGTATCGCCAAGTTAAAGAGCAAACTGTTAGCATTCTTTACCCAGCGTGTGCAACAGTTGACTTACTGCTCGCACCTCAGCCGGCGTGTGTTTGGACAGAGCGTCCACGTGCTCCGAGGTGAGGGCGAATGGGCTGTCTGTTTGTCTTTTAGGCCTTGGTGCGAGACACTGGGGTTGTTTTGCAAGGGCTGGTACCAGTTTCAAAACTGGTTATAGTTTCTTCAGTGAACCATAAAGTGCAACTCGAAGTGAGCTTTTATTGTGGTTAAAAATCAGGGCAGAAGACTCTTTAGATAAACAGCAAAACTCCTTCTGAACCAGCTTTTCCTTTCTGTCTGTGAAAGCCCAACTGAACCAGTTGCACTTTCCTTTCTTTCAGACTCCTTTGTTTGCCTCCCTGCTTGTGTATGTTTTGTGTTTAAGCTTCACCCCCAACAATGAAGACTACTGAAAAAGCGGCAGAAACACTTGGAGTAACTTTCAAAGAAACTTGTGGAGGAGATGTAAAAATCTGAATAGGGGTCAGGAAGTTTTGGAGGGAAAGAAGGCAGACGTGGATGCCAGAAACTGTAAGCCCTTAAAGGAAATGGAACCAATAATGAGAAAAAAAATGTGCCGGTTAAAGACTGAAGATCCACAGAACAGAGTGAGGACAAAGGGAGGGAGTGGGAAGGATAGAAAAAAGGAGGTGCAACAGTGGATCTGTGGTCAGCTCTGAATGCGGGTGGGTGGGGTGGGCAAAATCATCCTTTGCTCTCCATCCCTCATTTTTCTCTTCCTGTCTCACTCTTCATTTCTCTGCTAAGTGCACAGAGTGGTGTCAGAAAGATACTTTTTGTCTCTTTAAAAGGCCAAAAATAAAAAAGAAAAACAAAGTTTAAAAAGATATTTTTTGCAGTGTGGAGTTCCTTCCTGTCTCGAGGCTTTTAGGACAGTAGAAGGATGGGATGCGTTAAATGCAGGAAGGAGGCAGAATTGGTGGGGTAGGGGAGGGTTATGGGAGACGATGGGAGCAGGAGGGGGTGGGGGTGACTGGCTGGGGCAGCAGCTGCTGTCTCCTCATTAACATGCGCACCTGCTCCTAGCTGCGTTTTTCCAGTGAGCTTGTGTGGCGCCTCACGACCTCAGTGCCCGCCACTGCTAGGGCTTAACTGGACTGGCCTTCTAGCAGCCAGATCTGCTGCTTCTTTAAAGCCCCCCACCCCTCACTCACCATGCAGCACACACATACCTCTACAGTCATCCACAGTGCTGCATAACATCATTATATGGAATAATTATTATTTGGAATGTGAATGTGAAATTGGTTCAGCAGCACAGACGGGATCTGAATGACTAATCAGCATTGAAATGTAATCCAACTTGTCCAACTTAAATTTAAAAGTTAATGAATGTGTTGACATGATTACAAAATGTGGCAAGTTTCTGTGCAGTTACTACCACAAAATTACAAATCATGACATTTTGGCTGCAGACACAGATCAATAGATTAAGTCATCATGGCTATTTTTCAGCTTCTACATCAGCCAATAAAAAGCTCACATTTATAAGTTATAAGTTCAGTGTGGACCTAAATCAGATACTAAAGTCATGGTGCGTCATATTTTAGTCATTTGGAACAATTTCCTGCCAAGTTGCACACTAACGTGAATAAGCAGCACATATTTCTGCTTATTGCTTGGGGATTGAGATCACAAAGCACTGTGCACATGGCGTTGTTTTGTTTTCTTGCTTTACATCTCATAATCAAAGCTTTTTGTCAATGCTTGACAGTTTTGTGAGATTTTTAAGAGCTTTTTAGTTGCTAACTTCCTTGTTTGACATCAGTACATCATAAGTCAGAAGACACAAAGTTAAAGTAATACTGTCCACTCGGGACATAGTGACAAGCCATCGTTGCTACTGTTTTTGCAGTAGGCAGACTAGCATGTGATGTTTTCTTTTCCTTGCGACGGTCCTTAGGCTGTGTAATCCCCTGAGAGGGAGACCCTGTCTAAACACATGCCTGCCCCTACAGAGGGGCCGCCAATTGGCCCCTTCACACCCATACACACACATTGGAGGCCCTGGGAATGTTTGGGGACATGGTCCTGCCAGCCCCTCTGGGCCAACAGACTCATTGACTCTGGCCAGATATTTAAAGTTTTTCATGTTCAACATGAGCAGGATGTTTTATTCAGAATAAGATTAAATAAAAAATATTAAAAGACATTTTGAATTTTCGCAACAAAACAAGCAAATTACATGTAAATTTCTAGACATTCTTCTCTGTGCAGGAATTCACTTTTCTTTTCTTTTAGGTTGCACCACTGTCTCCTCTGTTTTATCCCCGTCTGATGCTTGAGTAAATCTCCTCTAGAGAGAAAAGAATAATAAGTGCTGAGCTGATGGCACAGTTCTTTGAAGTTGCCATAATGTTGGCTTGCAGCTCAAACTCCATGGCATAGATGCTGCCTTGTCCTCAGGATGAATGACTGCGGACAAGAGGGTCAGGTGAGCCCTGAGAGCTGATAGAGGGTGAAAGACTGTGCCATGACGGCCTCTTGTCATATCTCAGCGTTTGGAGAGGAGGGATTAGGGAGAAGAATTTAAAATATGACAAACTATTTTTCTTCTTCTTATCTGTATTGCTATTGAGGAGCTGCTTTGTATTTGTGATGACAGCCTCGCTGGCCGCCCAGTGCTGAAAATGTCCAGATGATGGAAGTACAGCAGGTCTAATGCAGCTGGTTTTAAAAATCACAACTTCTGACTGAAAAGTACTTGCAAGAAAACTAATAAACTGTTTGGAGCGTGTTTCTGATTAAATGTTTTGCTGTTGCATGTGACTGTGCAAAGGTTTTTGTGTGTGGGGGTGTGTGTCTGTGTGTGTGGCCCTTTTGTTAAGCTGTGTGCATCCTCCTGGGATAACCCCTCAGCTCCTCTCAGTGTGATTGTAAATGTGTCTGTGTGACCTGAGGCTCTTCTTTCTGCAAGCATTTGTTCGCTGGGGTCCAAGCGGCGTTTATGACTCAGACACAACCTGTGAGAAACATCACAGGACTTTTGTCTCTCCCGCTTCCTCCTCCCTCTGCTCAGACCTCTCCGTTTTACAGCCCCAAAACACATTGTTCACAGAGGGTGATGGCAGAAAGACAAATGTGCTGTTTAAAGTTTCTCATGGCTGTGCTGCATATAGGATCCTCTTTGGACAAAAAGCTGATTTATAATCACAGCCGTGCAGAAAAGAGGAATCTCTGCTTGTTTAATGTCTTGCTTTAGTCCTCTAAATGCTTGACAGGGGGGATAAAGATAATGCTTGAAAATAGCTTTTGATTGTTAAAAAAAAACTTAAAAAGTAAAAATTGATGACTAAATGCTTTTCAAACAATGATTCTTCGTAAATTGTTTATTCAGCTTACTTTCTATTATAAGAATGAATAAAATAAGTAGCCTATATTTTCCTTGACATTTAGATGTTTAAATGAATAAATAAACTTTTCCCTGCAAATGTCTTTCTGTTTTACATCCTTATGAGGAGGAAACTGTTTTATGGGTCATCTACAAGGACTCTTTGCAAACATGACAAGATTGGAGTCCCAACAAGTTTATATGTTTTTAAGATTAAGACTTGATTATAGAGTTAGGAAAAGAATAATGTGTTTATGTTCATGATAAGGTCCTGAGGGTTAAAGTTAAGAGATGCGTTGTGTCGGTTGGACAAACTTGAAGAGTTTAATGTTTACTCCTGGAGTTTTTTCACTGAGCTTATTGAGATTGAATAGCAGCAGTGTCTCAGTGCCTCTCATTAAATATATAGCTTCAATTCAATATAGTAATACTTGATTCATCCCCGGAGGGGAATTGAAGATTCAAGTACAGCTCAAATTAGTGAACTGAGGTGCTGCCAGCCTGAAGCTGTGTTTCATTCAAAATATTTTTATGTGGTTGCTTTGTTTCTTATGCCTGTTTTTAGTTCTCTGCCAGGAAATACCATAGCAATAATTAAATTAGTATTTCTGTGTGGAGTGAAAGTAGGGGGAGATTTGCTAAGATGTGGAAATGTAAATACATGTATTACTGGTGAATAATAAAAGAAGATGGCACATAGCACAAAGGAAAAAGACTTGAGGCTTACCTAAAAGAAAGCAACTCTTCCAATACCCATTTGGAATGATGCATCTGTAGCTCTAAACTATTACAAAGGTTTTACATCAGGTGGTTTAGGCAAGGCCTTCAAAATGGCCATTTTAGGACATTTTCAGTCAGGGTCACCCTTAAAAATAAAAAGTTCAACTTAGAGGCAAAGGTGGTTCTTCACAGTGATGCCATAGGGGAACCTTCTAAGGTTCTATAAAGAACCTATTACCTATTGGTTCTTCAAGAACCATTTATAAAAATAAATAAATTAAAAGGTAGATATATGTCTGCTGATATATTGTTTAAAACTAGGTGAATCCAGTGAAACCGTGCCTGTTAGAATTTTTTAGGCCCATAGTATTTGTACCTATGTACACTGAAGGTTTCATATACAATGAATATGTCCTCACAAGCTTCGAGGTAGGCCCTAATAATTTGTTCAAACTCAGATTTGGGTCGTTAAAAAGTAATCAAGTTGGCTTTGGCTAAACGTTTTTTAATTAATGTTTTGTTAACCAGCCACAAGTCAGTACAGGTTAATGGTGGTCATTAGTCATATAGCCATATTTAACGTAATAGGGTTCTATAAAGCACTGAAAGCATGGCAGAACTCTTTTTTTTTCTTTAATTCAGTTCCCCAAAGAACCCTACACAGCGAGAAAAGGTGCTTTAACATAAAAAGGTTCCTTAAAACACTCAAAGTGCTTGAAAGCACATGAGTACCGATTTGTTTTAGCGTTTGTTGCAATTTGTTTTTAACATGTATTTGTTGACCCCAGATTTTAGAAGGACCTGCAGTAATGGCCCCTTTAGTGTAATAAACCAGAATAAAGGGATAGAAAAAAACTTCAGAAACTATGTCTCAAACTGAGTCTAAACACAGATGTTTGGATTTTACGTCATAGATTTTTGCCACCAGCCAAGGAGCTCTGTTAAGTTTGTACTTTACATTAAAAAAAACTTGAGAAATACAGTTTTTGTTGTCAGTCTGTGACTGTCAGACACAAAGTGATGATACAGTAATTAAAAACAACAGAACAAATGCTTTAAAAATCCATATGATCATGTTTGGTTAATCTGTGTTCCATGTTTTAAAGACTGATGTTGACCCTCTCCGTGTCACTTCCTCCAGGTGCCCAGATGGATATGTAGGGAGGAGGTGTCAGTTTCATGACCCCTGCAACAACTTCCCATGCATGAACGGCGGCACGTGTCGTGGCTTCTCCAAGGGGAACACAGTGGACTTCAACTGCACCTGCAGAGTGGGCTACACAGAGCGTCTCTGTGAGACTCCCGTCAACATCGCCTGCCTCAACTCACCGTGCCGCAACGGAGGTACCTGCGAGCCGGAGGGTCTCCATGCGTACAGATGCCGCTGCCCACCTGGGTGGACAGGTACCAATACATTTTAAACAAGGCTGTTATCATCACTTTTAGAAAACAGAGCTTAGGTAACATTATTTGCATACGCAGGTAAAGACTGCACAAAAGCTGACGCATGTGCTTCAAACCCGTGTGCCAACGGTGGGCAATGCCGCTCCTTTGAGTCCTACTTCATCTGTGCCTGCACGCCCTTCTTCTCTGGACAAACCTGCAAACAGGACATTAACGAGTGTGACACAAACCCGCCGCTTTGCAAAAACGGCGGACTGTGCATCAACGAGGTGGGCGGCTACCGATGCCAGTGTCCAGCAGAGTACATGGGGAAGCATTGCGAGAGCCGCTACCTGCCCTGCAACCCGTCGCCCTGCCAGAACGGAGGCACCTGCATCCAGAAGGGAGAAACCAGCTATGAATGCTCCTGTGTGCCAGGTAATGCACCTCAAATCATGATCAGTGAGCCAAATTTAAGGAGATCTGAATGAATAAGATGATCTTTTGTAGCACCAGTTGGAAAGTGAGCTACAAGAAACTATTTAGTTCAACATTATTGAACTCTGGTTTCAGTCCTTTTTTTTGGTAGATGAAAGGCAGCATGAAGGCGTTTTTTTTAAATTATCTGAAAAAGTCCCAATTTATATTTAAAAAAAATTATATCCTTATAGATACTTATAAGCTGACACAAATTGTTTGACCCTCTTGGATTAAGGTGAGTTTATTAGTTTCTTAGTGCAACTGAATGACTTAAACTATGAGAGCTCCTTGTTGCTGGTTAAGTAATGATGTCATCTAAGGCAGGGCTGTTCCTGCTTATGTTGTGTCCTCTGCGTGTGTACATATGTTCGTATTTCTGCTTTGGTTTGTTCTGTGTGTGAACAAAACTGGCAGGAAGGCAACTGGTCTTATCATGAGGAAATGGTCAAAGGACAACATCCGTTTCACATGGTGGAGTGAAGGGAAGCTCACGGAGACTCCAGTTTTGCCCCACAACCCATCACCTCCACACTGAGTTCTCATTGTCTGTTTCCACTGACTTCACAGATTTAGGGAGGGAATTTTCTTGGCTGCCTACGACCCTGTAAGAAACTGAGAGCCTGCTCAATTCCCTGAAAAACACGAAGGTCAAAGGATTCTTGCGATTGTTTAAATGAATCGAACCCATTTTTATGAAGGAGTAGCTGCACCACAGCACATCATGATATTCGCCTTTTTTTTATTTATTCCAGTAACTGTTCATGAATGTATGTTTTCCCACTGTTTTTAGAAAACATCTTCTGTATCAGAATGTACATATTGCAACCTAAATAACACATATACAGCAATCAATCTTTTCTAGGAATGTTCATGCATTTTTATCTAACAATGTAATAGAAAACTGTACTTTTAGCATTATTAGTATTATTGTAGTATTATCTTTTGCTTCCTGGTGTTTGCTAGGGAGCAGGAAACCAGTATTATCTGGTTTTCAACTGGGTTTTGAATAAAACTTCTACCATATAACAAGGCCTATGCCATCGGAAGCGACGACTAGAGGTTTATTCCTGAACGACCCCAATCCCCCAATTCCCCAATCCTTGAATAGACACAATACAATAATTTAAAGACGCACACGTTCAGTCACAAAGCTTCACCCTGTGTGGAAACTTTTAACCACCCTGGTGTAACATCAGGACAGAATGTATCCTGAAGTCATGACCTTTCATTTGCACTTGATTTGAGGTCAATGAGAGAAATAGTTCCAGACATATAGTCAAAAATCAGATTTTTCGTGAATAAAGCACCACCTGGTGGAAAACCATAAATCCAATAATCATATAATTTGATGCAGGTCGTCCCCGTGGGGACCTAAACAGATACACAGAGTATCAAATTCCAATTCTAAAAAGTGTTTGAGTTATCGCCCTCAAACGAAGTATATCTGGTGGCGGTAGCGGTCATGATTAAACCCTAATTTCCCCGACACTCCGAGTTCGGAGTATAATGATGCAATATGTCTCAGAAACTGTATGTATGAAATAGGAAACCCTTAACTTTAAAGGGTAAAGGTAATAAATGAAAATTCCCTTTGAAAGCTAACTTGCAGAGCACTCTACAAGCAACATTATATTGCAATGGCAACAACAAAGACAGCTTTCTTGCCAGTCATATGCGTTTACATTGTGCAGTGCCAAGTGACAGGTTTTAAACCTCTGTTTTTATACCAGTATCTCCTGAATTACACATCATTCAAACACAAATAAAACTGACAGACCATACATAAAAAACACAAAGCAACAAAAGCTGATATGAAGCAGTCTAATCTAATATGAAAGTAAATTACTGGAAAAGAAAAGTTTTAGTCGATTCAAATTTTAAATTCCAGATCAAAGTTTAAAGGTAACTTTAAACTTTAGTGCTTCTCAGTAGCTGTTCTGCACAGATTTTCAGGAGTATAAGACTGTGAGAAAGTGTCTGCAATGACTAGCTTTGTGTTTTACATAACAGAGTATTAGTGCATGCCGCTGGCTGGCTCTTGGGGCACGGTGGTTGTTATTTCATGGCAAGTTTGCCACAGACCTCAAGAGGGTACAGTTGCTTTCTTTCCTGGGAAGGAAAAGACAGTTGACCACATTTAACTGAAGAGACGCGTAACCATCTTTGTTGTTTTTTAACCCAGTAGAAGTGAGAAACCAGATATGCAACGAATACACAATGAATTATATAATCTGGGTTATGTGGCTGATGTTTGTTTTTCACAGGTTTTACAGGAAAAACCTGCAACCTCAACATCGACGACTGTCCAGGTCATGAGTGTCAGAACGGAGGAACCTGTGTGGATGGTGTGAATACCTACAACTGCCAGTGTAAACCCGAGTTTACAGGTCCGTGCAGCAAACGACTTCTTATTTAAAACAATATTTATTTTACCTAAAAAACGCTGACTCATGCTTTTCCTCCTACAGGTCAGCTCTGCACGGATGATGTCGATGAGTGTCAGCTCATGCCCAACGCGTGCCAGAACGGTGGCACATGCCACAACACGTACGGCAGCTACCAGTGTGTGTGTGTGAACGGCTGGACCGGCGACGACTGCAGTGAGAACATCGACGACTGTGCCAGCGCTGCCTGCCACCAAGGCTCTACCTGCCATGACCGTGTCGCATCGTTCTACTGTGAATGTCCGCATGGTCGTACAGGTTTGTTGTTGCTTTTTTTTGTTTTTTTTATAATCCATATCAAACATCCCAAAACATAAGAACATTATCAAATTTAGATCTCTACTCAGAAACTTAAACCACTTAAAATGAATTATCCAAGGGGAAAACAAGGTAGCTAACTCAAGGATGAGCCAGTATTGTGTCTACACATAAAAGCTGCTTATTAATAGTATATCCTGGTAATATATGAAGAAATGGACTTTTGGATATTGCGATAGACTTATATGTTTGTCACATATTCTTAAAATGTTTTGAAATATAATCAAGATTCCCTCTTAATGTAGTGGCTGAGCAGGACCTTGTAACAATGTTTTTTTCTCCTCTACATCGCTGTACATGAAGCTTGTTTGGGTTATAATGTGATTAGGTTTATTTAAATACATTCATATATTTAATATTGTGCCTTATTCACAAATAAAAAAATGGAACATGTTAAATGAATGAAAACGAACAACTCTGACAGAGTAATACTATTATTTTTATTTAAGAAGGTAAACCTAACTCATAAATTAGATATAACCTGAAAGGGGACTATTGTAGTGGAGCTTCCCTTTATTGTTTGAAGTGAGTGTCTGCAAGCGAGCTCTTTTGCTTTGCAGCGGAGTTGAGATTCTTTTCTAAATTCTTTTTATCTAAAGACAACTGTTAACTGCATGATTGCAATTGTTTCAGATAATCATAGTTTATATTGTGACAGCAGTAACAAAATTCCAGGTGTTATAATTGCCTGTCAAAGTTTCATTGTACAGAAAAACAACATAAAGCTGGAAGTGAATTATTGATGAGTTTAACGTCTCATACTCTCTTCACCAGGTCTGCTGTGTCAGCTGGACGACGCCTGCATCAGCAACCCATGTCAAAAGGGTTCCAACTGCGACACCAACCCTGTCAGCGGAAATCATTTTTGCACCTGCCCGTTGGGATACGTCGGTGCTTCTTGCGATCAGGATGTTGACGAGTGCTCATTGGGTAAAAGCTCACACCAAGTTCATCATTTAGCTGTCTTGAGTTTCCACACATACAGTCATAACTCTTTCATAAAAACATAAATGCTGCCTCAGTTCTTCCCGTTATCTTGGGTACTTTGCTACCTATAATCTTACCTATAATAACAGAAAATAACTCTGCGGAGTATTATTGCTGTAATCACACAAGTCAGACCTTAATTTGGCTGTGCTAACAAAATTAAATCACCCAAATGATCTCATTTAAAAGACATTGTCATGACTTTCTGTTAAAATTGCTGCCTTTTTGGGGTTCATGTACACAATGATTCCTAAATCAGAGGTCCAAAGTCGGGGACCACTCGAGGACACACTGTCCGGCAGACGTTTAATGTATTCCTGCTTCAGTGCATCAGACTCAAATCGATTTAATCCAACAGCCAATCAGGTTTTGAAAAATATCTCATTAATTTGCCCCAGGTGTGTTGGTGCAGATATACATAAAAAAACCTGCAGTGGCCCTAGGGGACTAGAGCTGGACACCTCTGGTATGAATGATGGGGAATAAAAGCATTGATCTGTTTCAACAGGTTCTAACCCATGTGAGCATGCAGGGAAGTGCATAAACACCAAAGGCTCGTTCCAGTGTAAGTGCCAGCGTGGGTATGTGGGGCCACGCTGCGAGCTGGACATCAACGAGTGCTTGTCGAACCCGTGTCAGAATGAAGCCACCTGCCTTGACCAGATAGGAGACTTCCACTGCATCTGCATGCCAGGTGAGAAGCTTGATCCTGACGAAAGTTTCAAATAAATAAGTTCTGGTTAAGATTATTTAGATTGTGGCAAAACAATGCTAATAAGCAAAGAGCCAAAAGCAGCTTCTGCTTTGAACTCAGATTTCATTCATTCGTCGTAGCTATCACTAGCAAGCAATATCTCCACTTATAAATGGGATTTACCTACTTTAATGTTAAAAATGTGGGTTTTTTTCATTTAAAGACTAATTAGCCCCTTATTACTAAAAGTTTATTGATCTGGAACATCAGTAACTCTTCCAAGACATCCCAGAAGTTTTATTCAAAGTCTAGATCATACTTTTTCTAATCTATTCAGTCACTGTCATCGTCATAATTGATTGATACAGAATGTATTGGTATTGTATATGTGTAATGTATATGTGTAATTCTGAGCTACGTAGATATTTCCTTGACCCTCTTGGTTTTATGAACTAATTTGCTGCTGAATCGGTGGCAGTTGTGTCATGATCATCAGACCAATTTTGCCCTGAAACACAAGATTTATTTGGGCACAAAATAATTTGATGACTTAAGCAGGGAAAAGTGCACGAGTTAGAGCAGGTTGGACAGGCTACCATCAGAAAAAAAGCTAATTAAAGTGATTTTTATTGCAAACATGTTCAATATTAAAAAGATTGAGGATTTTTTAATGCACACGATGAGAAACTTTAAGAAGAATGTAAATGTTTTCACCTTCTATTGATGCAAATTTGAGTCTATTCTGTGTTTATATGAGCAATTTGTCTCATGCGAGTCCAGATATCAGGAAATTTTAGCAGTGAAACTGTTTCTCACTGTTGTGTCTCTGTCTAACCGATCCATTTCCCTCCCGGTTCCTCTCCTGCTAATTGGCCAGGCTACGAGGGGGAGTTCTGCGAGATCGATACGGACGATTGCGCCAGCAGCCCCTGCCTGAACAACGGCAAGTGTATCGACAAGATCAACGGCTTCTACTGCGAGTGCCCCACAGGTAAGCCCGACGAACTGCCGCATAGCAGAGAGGGAGTGTTTAGGGAGGAGGGCGAGGGTTGGGTGGGGGGGTGTAGAGGTCGATCTCATCTCTCGCTGTCTCTATATACACAAACACCTCTCCGGACGGGCTCTAATCCCAGCCCTGAGGCAGGCTTATGCAGGCCCGGGCAGCACAAACGCTGCTGCTGAGGAAGAGAGGTAAAAAAATAAAATCTATAGGGAAAGGCTTGAGGAAGTTTGAACTTCTTGAACAAGTTTCTTATTCTTTCATCAAGTCTGATGATTGCGCAGAAACTTGTGGATCTAAGCCTGATTTTTGATTGTGACTGGGAATAAGAGATATAGCAGAGCAGCTACTACACTCCAGAAAAAAGGGGATGTAGTGAATGAATGAGCTGTTTTGTCTGTTTTAAGGCAGCTTGTTTCAGAAATTTCATTCAGGTTACTCTTTTGGGACAAGAGGTACTAATGCTTTGTTCAGTGGGGAAGGAATGCAGCTAGTGAATATTAGAAAAGGAAAATGAGAAAAGAGAGGAAGGTGGGTTTTTTTGCTTTTTTGTTTTCCATTCTTTCACTGGGATCACCGAAGTGGAAGTGATTCTTTTTTTTTTTTTATTCGGTAGAGGAAAATAGCAAAGTTGGGTGGATCAAAGGCCGTGCCGATGGAGAGAGGCTGGATTCCTCCTGTGGAGAGAAAAGGAAGAGGGAAAGACAGAAAGGAAGGGAAAAAAGACATCCCAACAAGAAGGCTTTAGAATTAAAAAGAGAAGAGTGAACACAAGAGCTTAACGCCTAAGAAAACTCTATGTGTGTGACACTGGGTGAGGGTTTTGTGAGGAAGCAGCTCAAAGTGGTGGTGAAAGTGTTTTGCTTTTTTTCTGGGAAGATGAGTGTGCATGTGTGTGTTGAGACACACAGACCGTTATGCTGAAGCAGGAAGGGTACCGCAGGGGGAGGGAGAATAACCGCCCTTCTTGAGATGTAAATTTGTCCCTGTTGCGAGGCCCGAGGCGAGGTCCCCTCTTTTCATTTCTGTACATGGAATAGCCATGGAAACCCCACTGGGAGCCATTGAAATGCCTGATTCCAGCAGTCGGGAGAAATCCCTCTTTTTCTGTAGAGGTGTGTGATGTGCACACTTGTGTTTCTGCTTCATCTTTTTATTTGTGTGCATGCGTATGTGTGCATCTGGATGTGAATGCATTTTTTCTCACAGCAACTGCAGTAAATGGAAAGAATCTCAGATTTGTTCCACTGCAGGTTTCTTTTAACTTTTTCCAAGCTGCAAACAATTTGTTTTTCTTCGTGATGTTGTCATTTTTCTTCAGTGTTTATATATTGTGTTGCAGCAGCTTTGAATACACATGAACAAATGAAGCCCCTTTCTGACACATACATGGAATTCAAGAGCAAATCTTTCAGATGTCAGACATAAGGATGCAGGAAAGAAATGGGGAAAAACGTGCAAATCTGTATCGTTCAGTTCACTACTTAGATTCTGTTTCATGGAATCCCAGTGGTTTAAATCGGATCACTCAAAACTGATTTAAAGCTCTGTAGTGACTGAATTTGCATTGTTGCTTTCAGAGACAAGGCTGTGCTGCATCTGCAAAGAAACAAAACAAAATTCAGTCAGAACAAACAGGTATATGATATGATTATGTTTGGTAGTTAACTTTTACAATGTTGCTTATTACTGAAGCCCCGCTCCATCAGATTTATAGACAGCTGTGTAAGCAGGTTGTGGATCAAACTACTCAGATGCAAAAGAAGGAAATCCTAATTTTTCTAATTTTATTAAACTGAAAAAGATTTTTCCTCCTGACTGGACACCAGACACGTCTGGCCAGCCTTTGCATGAAAACGTCTGTAACTTTTGGTCGCCAGTGCTTTTGTTACTCAGAAAGCTGTAGCTTGGAATTAGTTAGAGATAAATGCGTACAGTAAATGACAAAATATTAAATATTAAGTTTATGATGAAATTACATTTACTTCTCTGTTGCATACTGAACAAAACTTAGTAAATAGGTGAGAAAGTACTTTATCAACACTAAAAAAAAAGTGTTTTGTGCATGCTTTTTATGTAATCTGATCTGCATCACTGAAAATAAGTGCATTCTGATCAGCTCAGTAGTGTGTTTTAAAGTCAATTTTCCTCATAAACTTTGAACACGTGTCCTAACCTGAGCATTTTCTGTTAGCCAACCATGAGCAATGCCAGAAGAGTGGTTTGAATGGACACTACCAAAGATATGGACCTATTTGTTGTATTCAAACATTATCAAATGGATACCATAGAACACTCTCAGGTGATTCATGTACAAGTGAATGCAACACATGGTGCACATTTTGCACCCCTTCTCCCACACCCCCTTCTTAAATCTATGCTTGTTTGCACAAGCAAGAGCTGCTGTTGCCAGGTGCATTACATATGCTGAGAATGTGACTTAAAGTGAAGATAACTAAATGAACATGGATAAAATCGAATATGATTGCAAGAAGCCCTGAAATATCTGCAGCAAGTACATGACATGGAAATTTGTGCTGGGGACGGTAACATCTAAAAGCTTCTGTTAGAAAATTCTTGTGGTGCTTGTAAAAGTCATACCTGCAAGTCAAGAAAAGCTCCTGTGATTGAGGAGCTGCAACACCTGCAGCTAAAGGTGTGGCATACGGCTACACCTTTAGCTGCAGGTGTGGCCATTTGCCACCTCATTGTTGTCTGAAGCGCTCTGTCTTATTTTTACATCAATACCACGTTATAATAATGCAATTTATACAGCATGGATCCATTAAGATTGTCTGGATATTATGTAGAGGGAAAGTTATAATAACACAAGTTGTAGCAGCTGTTCCAAAGAAATCAGCTCAGAAAGTTGAATAAACACTGATAAACCACAGTGCAGCTCTTTTTCCTCATTATCAAAGTATCAAAGGTCTTTAAATAATAATGATTAAAACCTCTTTCTGATAATGGCTAAATACACATTAGGCAATGACGGATAAAAAAAGAAAATAGCCATGTGCTTTGATAGATTACACTTTCCTTTTACATAAAACAACTATTTTTGCTGATGCACTGCTCATTCTAGACTAAAATCTGAAAATCTGGATGTTCTTTTAGGTTTTATAGGTCATTTACATAGGTCACCCTTTTTTATTCTGTGTCCTATCAAGAGAGAAAAACTCGTCACTTTACTGTTTACATAGTTTGCAGACCATTGAATGTTTGCATCTGTTACAACTGAGCATATTTTGTTGTGACTTCATGCATGTGTTTGCAGCCAGTTCACAGTCCACAGGGAGAAATCAGCCCGCAGTCCGCCACACAAGTACTTCCTCCCGAATTAGTCACAACTGAGTCTTTTTAGCTTTACACACCTGCATGCTTGGGGGTGGGGGGACAACTTATCTCTACATCAGACAACATCCTACTAGTCCTTGGGACTGTGACAGAGGGGAGACAAAAATATCCAAGATGAGAATAACTCCAAGGAAAAAGGAGGAAGCCTGCTGATGGATTTTTGAATGAATACAAGTTTGAATAGTACAGTGTCAAAGGTCAACTGGCTTTTTTTGGAAGCGAGTGGGAGGGGTTAGTGGGGAAGGGGTGAAAGCAAGACAGGAGAATGCACATTGTGATGGAAAAGTTTGGTGAGGGACAAAGGAGGCAACAGGCTCAGTTTGGTGCTGCGTCGAGCACACAGGACCTTCTTTGTCTCTCACCCATTGGGCAAGAGGCCTCACAACTTTCATTCTTCCCTTACCCCCACCTCTCCCGTTTTAAGCTAACCCCCCTTATTCTCGCCTCTCCCTTTTGGAGTTGCACTGAAAAGAATTGAAAAGCAAAATGGATTGCTCGCTGTGTTACGCAGTTGTTAATTAATATGTAGATTTTGGGATTCGTTGAGAGCTCTCATAGGATGGGCTCGGGGTTATGAGTAGAGCTGGTTTGAATCTGTGAGAAAAAGTAGCTATGTCTGCACACACATACACACATACAGATGCAGAAATTCACTTCTTCACACACAAACAAACACAATAACAACCTCTTGTTGTTTTTCCAGGCTTCACAGGGAGCCTCTGCTACATGGACATCGACGAGTGTGCCAGCACGCCGTGCAAAAATGGCGCCAAGTGCACAGACGGACCCAACAAGTACACCTGCGAGTGCACTGAAGGTATAAAAGCTCTAACAAAAAGTGAAATCATAGTAAAGAGGCCGAACAGGAAGAACTAAAAAGGACAGAAGCGAATGAATCCCACGTAATAATCCAACCTTTTTTTTTCATAGGCTACTCTGGGAGGCACTGTGAGACTGACATCGATGAGTGTTACTCTGACCCGTGCCACTATGGCAGCTGCATCGATGGGTTGGCATCCTTTAGCTGCCAGTGTAAGCCAGGATTCACCGGCCGGCTATGTGAGACCAACATCAATGAGTGTCTGAGCCAGCCGTGCACGAATGGAGGCACCTGTCAGGATCGAGAGAACAGTTACATCTGCAGCTGCCTCAAGGGAACCACAGGTAAGAAAAATGCAAGTTGATTTTACACACATATCTATCTATATATCTGTATCTATTTATATTTAACCTTATAATAACTCAAATCAAATATCTCCAGGAACTAACTGTGAGATAAACATTGATGACTGCAAGAACAATTCTTGCGACTTCGGGACCTGCATCGACAAGATCAATGGCTACGTGTGTGCCTGTGAACCCGGCTATACTGGTAAAAAAAATATGAAGAGGCAAAAATGTACATACACTTACAATCCCATATAGACATAAAAATACGACTAAAGCAACTTAAATCAAATCAATTCAGTCTCAGTAGAAAATAACACGTATGCTTGATAAAGTAAATCAGAACTAAGTGGAAATCTTTTTACGTTGCTGCACATTCTAAGTGTATGGGTATGTAAACTAAACGAGTGTGTAAAGTGCATGACTGAAGGGCTGAAAGGACAAACAGAGTCATGAGGACCTGACAGATGGCGAGCGAGCGAGCACGCTCCTCCGAGGCTTGAGCTGTGTCACTTTCCAGCTCCACCCTGTCCCCAACTCACTGCTGTTAGGACACACGAGCTGCCCTCCCACACAAAGGGAGGACACACACACACAAACACACTCTGGCACACAGAGGCACTGGGGATTTTAACCGGAGAAAAGATTCCCTGAAAGATTCCTGAAAGTTGAGCTTTTAAAAGGTTGGAAACTGGTCCCTGCTTTAAAACTAAATGGGCTGCCTTTATGTTATGCATGGCACCAACCTGAATGCTGTCCATGCTTCAAGTGACCGACAAAGACAGACTTCAAATCCCTTGGGTTTTTGGAAAATTGATATGTTAAATGTCGCTGTCTATAAGCGACATTGTTTGGAGGCTTTGTATGCAGTCATACGCATTGCTATTGTGTTTCCCCCTCCATGTTTCAGGGAGGAATATCCATGCTATGCTACCTACATTTTATCATAGTGATAGTTGGAAACATGCATTTAAAATCTTCCCAAATTCAGATGGAAACCATACAAGTTACTGTCTTTACTTTAGGTACGATGTGCAACATCAACGTCGATGAGTGCGCCATCAATCCCTGTCACAATGGAGGCACATGCATTGATGGCATCAATGGGTTCACCTGCAAGTGTCCAGATGGTTACCACGATCCCACCTGCTACTCCCAAATCAATGAATGCTTAAGCAATCCCTGCATCCATGGTCATTGCGAAGACAAGATTAACAGGTGAGGTGGAAACACATATTGGTCCAAAACACGTGACTGTCTGGTTAAGCAAACAGACATTTCTACACCAATAGCTACGGCTTATTCTGATGTTATCACTGTCTTCCCATTAGCTACAAATGCCTGTGTGATTCTGGCTGGAGTGGTAAAAACTGCGACATCAATAACAATGAGTGCGAATCTAACCCGTGCATGAATGGTGGCACCTGCAAAGACATGACCAGCGGATACGTTTGCACCTGTCGCATGGGCTTTACTGGTCAGTATCTGTTTGTTTGTGCATGGACTGTTGTGGATCTTCTTCCAAAGTGACGCGTGTGTGAGTTACTGTCTCCTTTAACTACAGGGCCAAACTGTCAGACCAACATCAACGAGTGCGCCTCCAACCCCTGCCTCAACCAGGGGGGCTGCATCGACGACGTTGCAGGGTACAAGTGCATCTGTATCCTGCCATACACGGGTGAGAAAATATTATTGAAAATATTTGATACTATGTCCATTTATTAGGTTTGTGCTTTGGCATTTCCTCGCAAGGCGGACATTTTTCCATGGGCTGTGTACTATTAAGTTACTGGGCAAAGAGGAAGAATGTGCAGCTGATGAAATAACTGGCGAGTAAAGTTCAGCCACAAGACTTCCTACAGCCTCAAAGACACCAAACCTCTGACTCCCTTTGCTCCTCTGTGACACATAAGCATCCCCGACAAGAACTGGGAAAACATTTTCATGTCATCCCTCTTATTATTTTAACAAACAGATACTGATGGAAAAGCTAAGGGCAAGTTTTCTTGTATCATAAAAAGTCCACCGAACTTTAAATATTAAAAAGGCTCTTGCTGGTGTCGGGTTGGGAACAGGGCGCTTGACACATTTCCTGTTTGCCTGCTTCCTATCTCACAGAACAGCAAATGGCTTGACAATGGCCGGAAACTGGAGCCGGCTTCCTGTACGAGTCCTGCGTTGTGGAAACAGATACATACATGTCTTCGCAGGCTTCTAACATTGACAGAACCTGGCTAAAATCCTCTGATAGCGCTGATTGAAAGACGATTCTGTGTCCATTTGGGTTGGGTTATCTCAAAGTTCATGACTCCCGAATGTTATCGCACAGCGAAGAAAATGATATAAACATCTTGTAATATGTTTTATTAAAGGGCGTATTTTTGTGTGTTATAGGAGAGAACTGCGAAACCTTGATGGCCCCCTGTAGCTCCAAACCCTGCAAGAATGGGGGAGTGTGTCAGGAGTCAGAGGACTATATGAGCTTTTCTTGTGTCTGTCCTGAAGGATGGCAAGGTAATCTTTAATGTTCCCTAAAAAGAAACGTCCTTTTTGTTTCTGTCTAAAGTGAGAAAAGAAACTAAAGCACACCGAAACACTAAAACTCAGGCTTTATATTATTTTTGTTACTTCCTTTTCAGAATATTTGCCTCTTGAAATATTACAGCTTTCTATTTGGCATATGATTTCATACTCTTTCATATTCTTTCTTTTCATATTGTACTCTTGCAATCTTTTTAAGGCCAAACATGTGAAGTAGACATCAAAGAGTGTGTGAAGAATCCTTGTCTCAATGGGGCAACCTGCCAGGATACTTTAGGCAGCTACCACTGTAGCTGCAAACCTGGCTTCACTGGACGCAACTGTCAGACTAATATCGACGACTGCAAACCCAGTAAGTTTGTATCTTTTCTCATTTATGCTGAAACCTGTTAGGGCAGAGCTAAATGCGGTACTTTGCTCCCTACCTACAGACCCTTGCAGCAACGGAGGCCTCTGTAAGGACGAGGTGAACAACTTCCTGTGCACCTGCCTGCCTGGCTTTCGGGGAACAAAGTGTGAGGAGGACATCAACGAGTGCGAAAGCAACCCCTGCAAGAACGGCGCTAACTGTACAGACTGCGTCAACAGTTACACCTGCACCTGCCCACCTGGATTCAGTGGGATCCACTGTGAAAACAACACTCCTGACTGCACAGAGAGGTATGGAGCATGGAGCTCACACAGATTTCACAGAGGAGCTCTGAATGTGAATGATAGAACAGAGTCATGGTAAAAGCATGTGTTTCTGATCAATGTTGTTTTTTTCAGACTCCTTGTAGATCTGGTTTTTTACTTGTCCACTGCTGCCCCCTGTGGAGTACAGACTCAAGGCAGCTGAATTTTAACAACTCTTTAACATTGCAGGGTTAGACTGTACTTTTAGTGAATACACGGTTCTGTATTTTCCCTAACTTCAGTCAGTCAAGCAGCCATCTGAGTGTGAAGTAGGGCGTTGCTGTTAAATCAGAAGTGTGTGAACTCTCTGGAAACATCAGATGAAAATTTATTCTCAGCTTAGATAATATTTCATTGATTTACTTGCCTATCTTCAAAAGCTGCACTATAATTTTCAACCCGATGTTGTTTGTTTTTCTCATTGTTATTTTTTTTATTCACAGCTCCTGCTTTAATGGCGGCACCTGCATAGACGGCATAGACACGTTCACCTGCTTATGCCCACCTGGCTTCACTGGTAGTTACTGCCAGCATGACATCAACGAATGTGACTCCAAACCTTGTCTAAATGGTGGTATCTGCCAGGACAGCTACGGCACCTACAAGTGTACCTGTATGAGTGGCTACACCGGAATCAACTGTCAGGTAGGAGGAGGGAGATAAAGCAGATCTACCCTGATTCTCCTTTTTCACCGTTTTAAACGATGATGTGATAAATTACTTTAAAAGCAGAACTGTGAACAGAAAAGATCACTACTGGAACATTTGATTTGCTTTAAAGAGCAGTTCTCTATCTGTGTTTCAGAATTTGGTGCGTTGGTGTGACTCCTCGCCATGTAAAAACGGGGGAGCCTGCTGGCAGAATGGGACCACCTACAGCTGCAAGTGCCAGACGGGCTGGACAGGCCTCTACTGCGACGTCCCGAGTGTTTCTTGTGAGGTTGCTGCAAAACAGAGAGGTATAGATGTTCTTATCACTGTGTTGACCCAATAGCTCTTTAATTTACTTGCAAATAAATAATAAAATAACATATGCAGAGATAAGGGGGAAAAACTATTAAAAAGATTGCAAAAGAATATGATGCTAAATAAATTAAATACAATGAATAAATTAAAATAGATAACATAAAATAAATACAGAATAAATGCATTTATTGCAATTATTGTAATTATGCAATATTATTAATTGGCACATTATTGCATAAATAATAATAATAATCGTATTACTGGGCACCTTTCATGATGCTTAAGTCCACCATACAGTAAAATATATTACAACACAACGACGACATATAGAAACAAAATAATAATATTTGATGCATTTATTCTTTATATATTATACATGTTATCTATTTTTATTTATTAACATTATTCTTATCATTCTTAATAATAATAATAATAATAAATAGTCAAATGGATTAAGAAATTCACAAAATTTTAAGATATAAATAAAAAAATATTTAAAAAGGCCAGAAGTAACTTGTAGCAATATAAGCTGTAATAGTTTGAAGCGAAAATCAGTGAAATGCATGAATGACTGAAAATTAAACACTTTCCGTTTTCACTTTACCTCCACTTCTCAGGGATTGATGTTTCCCAGTTGTGCCAAAACTCTGGTCAGTGTCTGGATGCAGGAAGTATTCACCGCTGCCAATGTCAGGTGGGATACACCGGGAGTTACTGCGAGGAGCAGGTGGACGAATGCATGCCGAACCCCTGCCAGAACGGAGCCACCTGTACTGACTTTCTGGGCGGATACTCCTGCAAGGTAACAGCTCTGAACAATCCTACAACATATTATGTCGATAGTGGTTTGCTCACTGCAAAAGCTCTAGATAGGTTAGGGGTCTAAGGTTAGGGATGCCTTCTGTGGGAGCCGAACTTTAACAACACATTTTTTGAGCCCTCTGGATTCCCCTCTGTGATTCAGCTTCTGATGGACATGCTCAATTATACCATGATCTGGACTTTTTGTCCTGTTACATGAACAATTCCTTCAATTTGCAGTATTTCATGTTCATTGCTCTGCCAGGTATGGACTTTCCCAGCCTGTGTTTTTTTGTTTTTGCCTCTGCTGTCAGTAGTTTTATCATTGTACATAGATGGGTTCCCCTTAGCAGCACTCCTAATAAAGAGGCATGTTTATAAATAGAAACCAAACATCTTGGTGATTTTAATCTCCCAGAGTTGAAGGATCTGTTGGCCTTGGCGGCATTGAGGCCAGAAAACAGCCAGGTAAACAAAAACCATCTTTGTTTTATGTCAGACATTGATTGGACTTTCTCCTCTCTCTTCTCTTTCTGTCTTCCTCTCGTTTCTTCTTCGCTCTCTCCCTCAGTGCATGCCAGGTTTCCTTGGGACCAACTGCTCTGTGGAGATCAATGAGTGTTTCTCCCAGCCGTGCCAGAATGGAGGCACCTGCATTGACCTGATCAATACCTACAAATGCTCCTGTCCCCGGGGAACGCAAGGTCAGCAGACCCCACACACACTCCTCCCACACCAATCTGCCAATCCATCGTCTCTTCCTCATCTCCACGCTTCATTAATTAGGGCTTAACAGCACACAGGGCATGAAAACTCCACCTCCCAGCTTGCCTCCAACTCTTCCTCTACTTGTCAAATAAGCCATTGATTTTGCTCTCAGACTTGAAGGAGAGTTTTTGTTGTAGGTCAGCCTGAAGTGGCAGATGAGATGGGTGTATCTCAATGTAGCTAATATGTCAGCACACGAGACTAAAAAGAGACCTCTGCTTTAACCTGAAGTGTCGTTAATGAAAGATGACACCAGTGAGACTTTTCTGAAGTGAATTGTTCTCATCAGATGTTTCTGAGCAACATGTTTCTGAAAAATTGTTGAGAAGTGAAACAGAAATAGAAACAAATGAAAAGGAAGCAAACACAACAGAACACAAGTTGCGAAACATTTTGCTTTTCAGGTATAATGAGCCTACTAATCCAATCTTACTCTTATATTGGCGTCCCCCAGGTGTGCACTGCGAGATCAACATAGACGACTGCAACCCCTTCACCGACCCCGTCACCCAGGAGCAAAAGTGCTTCAACAAAGGCAAGTGTGTGGACGGAGTGGGAGGCTACCACTGCATCTGCCCTGCAGGGTACGTGGGGGAGCGCTGCGAGGGGGACGTGAACGAATGCCTGTCCAACCCCTGCGACCCAAGGGGCACACACAGCTGCATCCAGCTCACCAACAACTACCGCTGCGATTGTCGCACTGGATATACAGGTATCATCAGATGCTTTTGTTTTATTATTATCCTGATGCTTTCAGTTAATGCCCATTTTTTGTTTCCATCTCAAATTCCATCTCATGCTTTTTTTTTTACTCTGACCCTTGTTTTGTTTCACACAGTGAACATTCTTCTGTTTTCTTAATTTTCTTCTTTTAGAATACTTCCATGTTCTCAGAAGACATTTTATCATGCTGACTTTTCACTGAGAGTAACCGTTTTCCTCTCTTTATGCATTTTTCCCCCTACTTGGTGGTAATTTTGGCAGGAATTTTTACCACAAATATTTTTTCTTCTTTCTTCATTCTTTTAAGATCATTTAATCTTTTCTGCTTTTTTTTTTTAAATGTTTTAAATCAATATCCATCCTCCACTTTAACACTCCCACAAATAAACCTTTTTGGAGCCCCCTGATACTCAAAACCAAAATGTGGTTTGAATGAAGGTTAATGAATCATTTTGGGCTACCAAAGAGTCCAGAGGGAGTCTCTGGTAGTACAGGGAAATACACATTCAATCAGATTAGTTTTGTTGCTTTTCCTTGACATATCCAAGACTTTAATCAAGACCAATATCCATCTTTTTATTTATTATGTAGGCAAAAAAGGCATTATGTGTTTTTTATGAGTTTAAGAGACATGGAACTCCGAGGTTTCCTGCCACACCTCCACTTCACATCAGGACTTCTGAAATTCTGAAACCCCCTCTTCTTCCACCTCCACTCTGTCTGTCTCCTGGAATCAAGTTTCATTTAATTTTTCATTTAATTTGATTAACTTTCATATTTTTTTATTTAATTTAATTTAATGAAACTTGTAATCATTTGGAATAGATGTGATATATATTGTGCTGATTTTTCTTGTGACGTCTCTGTAGGTCAGCGCTGCGACACAGTGTTTGATGGCTGTAAGGGCAAACCTTGCCGTAACGGAGGAACTTGTGCTGTCGCCAGCAACACACCACACGGCTTCGTCTGCAAATGTCCCCCTGTGAGTATGTTGCAGTCAGAACAGAGTTACTGTTGATTATTTGCAGCATCTGTCTTTGGTTTTATTCATGTTCATGTCTGACTTAAACTTCTACATTTATGAATCAGATTCAAAAGTATTTAATGCCTCATCAATAAAGAAGAAAAAATATTTTGTCCTTTTTTGCCAAGTTGATGCAATAATTTTAGTAAGATATTTTAAACTAATTTTCATGTTTTTTTCTTTTTTTGTGTGTGTGTGTAAAGGGTTTCACTGGCTCCATATGTGAATATGACTCCCAAACCTGCGGCAGCTTGCACTGTCGCAACGGAGGCACCTGCGTGTCCGGCCACAAGAGTCCTAAATGCCTGTGTCTGCCGTTGTTCACGGGGCCTGAGTGCCAGTATCCCACGGACAGCCCCTGCAGCTCCAACCCGTGTTACAACGGCGGCACCTGCAGATACGCCTCTGAAGCGCCGTATTACCAGTGCTTCTGCCCCACCAACTTCACCGGGCTCCGCTGCCACATCCTAGACGGCAGGTTCCCTGGAGGCCTTGGTGAAAACATCCCACCGCCAACGGAGGTGGATGTTGCCTGCCTCATCCCGCGATGCGAGGAGTTTAAGCACAACAAGCGCTGTGATGAGCTCTGTAACAACCACGCGTGTGGATGGGACAACGGCGACTGCTCGCTAAACTTTGATGACCCGTGGAAGAACTGCTCGGCTTCACTGCAGTGTTGGAGGTACTTCAACAATGGAAAGTGTGACTCGCAGTGCGATAACGCCGGATGTCTCTACGACGGGTTCGACTGCCAGAGTTTGGAAGGACAGTGCAAGTGAGCAGTTTTTCTATTTAAATGAAATTAAAATGTCCTTTCTGGCAACCTGCAGCTCAGACACAATAATCTTTTTCAAATATAAAGCTTTTTTTATGCACTTTTATGCTTTCTCCAGCCCTTTGTATGACCAGTACTGCAAGGATCACTACGCTGACCACCACTGCGACCAGGGCTGCAACAATTCTGAGTGTGGATGGGACGGCTTGGACTGTGCCAATAAGGTGCCTGAGAAGCTAGCTGTAGGCCAGTTGGTTCTGGTCGTTCACATCACCCCTGAGAAGCTCCTCAACAACTCCTACGGCTTCCTGCGTGAGCTCAGTCGAGTTCTCAGAACCAACGTGATATTCAGGAAGGATGCAAAGGGGGAAATGATGGTCTACCCATATTACGGTGAGGAACACGAGCTGAAGAAGTACAACGTCAAACGCTCGGTGGACTACTGGCAAGATGTCCCTGGCAAGGTGCTGAATGTGGTGAAGAAGAGTCTGTATGATGTGGCAGGTGGCAGCAGGAGAGTGAGGAGGGAGCTGGATCATTTGCAGGTTAAAGGGTGAGGAATCAAACTGTTATATTTTTCCTGATCTTTAGATTTGGCCTGACTTGCTTTGGCTTTTTTTTCCCATGACAGTTTTGTGAACTCGAATAGGGAATATAGTATTTGATAAATGCCCTGCTTTTACTTTTCTTTCTGCAGTTCCATTGTTTATTTGGAGATGGACAACCGTCAGTGCTTCCAACAGTCCAGCGAGTGTTTTGAGAGCACCGATGATGCAGCAGCTTTCCTTGGGGCTTTGAAGTCCAGTGGCAAACTGGATGTGCCTTTCCCCATTGAAGTTGTTTACAGTAAGTACACGTCCGTACTGCTGTATTTCCTGGAGGAATCGAGATATGATCTCTTCTCTTTGTTCATTTAGTCAGAGGAAACCAAATGAACACATCATTTTAAGATTTGGCTCCTCATCAATAGATAATAAGTATTTGTCAACCATTTTTACAAGACAGGGATGAAAAATCATATAATCATTAAGTATTCTTTGTTTTAATGCATCAGCAAAAGTTGAGCCTGGTAGCATCATTCTCATCCTGTTTAATACCTCAGAAATACGTCGGGGAGTTTTATTTTTGGGACAGAAGTTCACCAGGTTTTAATGACACGATGTTTACATTTGGATGTTTTTTATTAAGAAGTTACTGTAATCACACAAAAATAATTTTTTGCAGCAAAAGTATAATTTATTTACACACTATTGAAAATCTATTAATAAATAATTCAATAATAGTTTCCTATCTGTCTAAATCATGAGAAGACAGTGACATTATGACCATATTTCACATTTGGTTGGATACTAAATTTAAGGCATCCACGTTTTTGTGTTTTTTGCTTCTTTGCAGCAACATTCATGTTTAAAATATTGTTTTTCTGGTACAGCTACAGCTTTGTGTTACTACGGAAACACGATGTATTCACACAAAAAAAGGAAGCTGTTTATTCAAACAAGATAATTTTCTAAAATAAAAACAAGTTTTCATAATTAATGAGATTAATCAAAGACACTACTGAAAACCTGAAAGTTTATCAAAATATCTTAGCAAGATAAATAACATTTTCAAGTCATTAAAATTTACTATGTGATCCCTTGGGTAGGGTCCACTCTGCATTGGCCTGTTTTCCCATCTCTGCTGCTCTCCACAGTATCCCACATAAAGCAACCTTCTAAATGCCTCCTGTGTCACTATGTCACCTGAATGCAGTGACCAAGCCTGGAAAAACATACCTATGTCTGGCAGATCCAACACATAAAAAGTCCTCAGGTCTTTGTGCAAAGTCTACAAAGTGAAAACAATGATATCTACATAATTTAGAGACAAGAGAATGTCCTGATGTGTGAAACTCAACAAGGAATCAAACAATCACTGTAATATTTACACCGACAGTAAGTGGAATGTGTATTTTATTCATGACATCATTTAAGAATGCAAAAAAACATGGAGACATTAAAAAGATTTGGCAGGACAAGGTGAAAGTATGTTGAGAAATCACTTCGCTCTACATCAAAACATTTTGCAGAGATACAGATAATGAAAACGATGTTCAGTAAAAGTGCAATTACCTCTGTAATAACTTACACATGCACACAAATACCGGAATGAACCACAACCATCGACAGTAAATCTGGACAAAACTTAGGATTTAACTGTAAGACCCGGTGGCTTAATGACCTAATGATAAAATAAAACAATGTTCAGGGACTTTTGTCCTGTCAGTCCCAACCTGAATTACAGTAAGATTTTGTTACTGTTGTAGATGCTGTGACAGCGAGACTGACAGTCTGTGGAAATAAAAGTTCTTATGCCTTCTTCTGGATCTACAAATAAAATTTACAAGACCCCCACATGATTCAGACACCTCTACAATTACCAGCCACTGCAATGTTGCTAGTCTGTGGGAACATGATAGGCATCTCTGTGGGGGAGGGGCTTAAAAACGCAGAGCTGAATGAAACTAAATTCAATTTAATGAAAAAAAATTTTAATCCCACAAGGAAATTGTAAACATATCTGCTTTCTGTATAGCTTTCCCAAAGCTGTACCAGTGCTAAAGCATATGTGTTTATGGATGAACTGATGTCAAAATGGGCAAAAACCTGGATAAAACAAATGTACGGCACCTAAGATAACTCTAGTGTCTACTCATTCATACCTAATAAGACAGTTCTTCATGTTCACACTCGATGAATCTGTGGGGGCCTCTAGTTGGATCCTCAAACTCTTTGATTGTGTATTTGTTATGCAGACGTGAACAAATGCAATTGTGAATCTCATGGCCTAAACAATCAATTCCTCTCTGTGTGTACAAATCCAATGGCTTCAGGCTCCAAAATGGTTAATTGCTGCAAATCAACTCATCCAACCCCCTGCTCACATAATATAAGTGTCTCTGTCTCTCTCTCTTTCTCAGACATGTACAGATATACGTCTTCTGATAACACACTCACACAGATGCGCGCACACACGCCTTATCCCTCAGTGTGAGGGGCTGCTGCAACCTTCACCTCGCTGAATGTAATACCAGGACTTAATGTATCTCTGAGGGTTTAGGTTGGGGGAGTTTATCATTTCAAAATCGTTAGTGGAAAAAAAGAGAAGGGGAAAAATTGATCGGGAGTGTGCTAGAAGTTGGGAGTCTTTGTTATCTGGAAAATCCTAATAAATCCTTCGTCTTTACAGCTTAAATCGCGTGCAGTAATTTGAAGTTCATTAATCCCCCTCCTTTTTTTCTCTTAAAGAAGAAATGGTAAAGTTGTCTCTTGGTACCCTGAGTTGAAAAGAGAGAAAGGAGGTGGTGGTGTCTCCCCCCCGCCACCCTCCCCCCCCTACCCCCCCCCCCCTTTTCTATCACGCCCCATTCCTTATTTTTTTCCTTTTTTGATGAAAAGTGGTTAGCAATTCTGATTATTACTGAATAGATGGTAGAAGCTAGCTTTACAAGGAGTGAGGGTTGTCAGTGAGTTTCTGCCACTGGCTGCCGCCTGTGGTGTGTTTTGGAGTGGGAACCGCGGTGGGAAGAAGACTCGGACAAGCTCTGCTTTAGCAGATCCCGGGTGTCTCGGTTTTTCACGCCTACGCCCCTCGTGATCATGTCATACCCTTTCCCACCAGGCGGCGTGGAACTCCCTTCACCTGACGGGCAATATTTAGTCTACTTGGTCCTGGGCGGTGTAGGGATACTGGCCTTCCTTGGAGTGGGGATGGTGGCTGCCCGACGGCGTCGCCACGAGCATGGGCGCCTCTGGCTTCCCGAGGGCTTCAAGACCACAGAAACCAGCAAGAAGAAGAGACGCGAGCCTGTTGGAGAGGATTCTGTGGGATTAAAGTAAGTTTGTTTATCCATCATTGCTGTTTGTTGTCAACGGGAACCTGCTTCTCTGCAGGACGGGCGACGAGTCAGTTCTAGAGGCTAAACGGGATGTAATTGGTCATCAGTCACATTTTGGAAAAAAGGAGGTTTCTTTTGGATCATTAATGATAATGATATAATAGATTTAGGTGTGCATTAATTAACCTCGTATGGCAGAGGGGTGGGGAAGAGACTCAATCAATTCTTTTGTTTTTGACCCAGCAGTGTTAATGGTGAGTTGTTGGGATGAGATGGAAGCAACAGAAGGATTTTTACTGAGTTTTCTGTTTTTTCACAGGCCATTGAAAAACACCTCAGACATTTCACTCATGGACGACACCCCGAACGAATGGGGAGACGATGAACCTACAGATGCAAAGCGCTTCAGGGTGAGGAAACATACATTTATCTGCTTTTTAAGGACTGAAGCTGTATATTTTATTTAAAATTTTAGCTTCCTAATATAAAAAAGGCTAGCAATATGGATTGTTTTTTATTTTATTTATTTGACTTTTTATAGAGAATAGTTTGTCACTGTTTTATAATTGTTTAAATGATTTTTTTTTAATGATTTGAACTCTATTCTTGCCTAAAACCTCGCTGTATGTGTTTCAGCAGTTTGACGAGCAGGCTGTGTTGGACATGGACGACCAGACAGACCACCGCCAGTGGACCCAGCAGCACCTCGATGCCGCCGACTTGCGCATCCCCTCCATCGCTCCCACACCTCCTCAGGGCGAGATTGAGAATGACTGCATGGATGTTAACGTGCGGGGACCAGGTGGGTGACTCATTTCTATTCAGGAAATTAAAGAGATTTTATACGTTTAATTATTATTGATTTTTATTCTATATAATTAACATGTCTCTTAATCTTAATTAAAGCAATTCAGATTTTTTTTTGTTTGTCAGAGACTAAATAAAATGATGCCTCAATAAAAACAATTTAAATCAGATAAAAATATGTATTTATTTCTTCTTGTTAAGTGCAGACCTCAGATAAAAGATGAAATATATTCACCATAACCTGAGAAAAGGATTGAAGTAGATATTGATTTATTTTAACATGTCACTGAATAAAATGGTACCTTTTCAGTGAACATATCTGTGCAAGTGCTCAGTTTCCCGCATGAGAATGTGTGTACTCAAGAATGTGTATGTCTATGTGTGTGCTAATGTGCTATTGTGCATGTAGGAGTTACTAAAGCCCCATGTCCTTAGGGTGAAGGATCTTCTTCAAAGCAGCTGGCTGGAAGCCAGGCGCCTGGGGGAAAACACTGATTCCTGATCAGATTAATCATTTGACCAGTAATGGGCCTCTGTTTTTTTTCTTTTCAATTCTACATTACAAAACCCAACAAGAGCATCAAATGCAAAAACCCAGTTTTCTACTAAGTGCTGAAATCCCAGAAGAAACACTATGAAAAATCAAAGTGCCAGATTTAACAACTTGAGAGCACACTTTTTTCCTCCTCACAGATCAATGCACTCGAATCGACCAAATCTGCGAGATCTGGGGTTTGCCATCCTTTTGAAGAGGAGAAAACCTATCCAACTCAACTGACTGAGCTGCCTCTCAGTTAGATATTATTGCTTCGTTTTTGCAGCGTTCTAGCTTTAGCAAACCTTGGCCTCTGTCCCCCCAGCTTCGCTTTCCTTCTGAAGCCTCTCCTGTGCTGCCGCCTTGATCAGAATCCATTATCGAAAAAGAAAGTTGTGATGATTCAACCCAGGCATAAATGTCAAATCCACATTCGATTTATTTGTTGCTGTGTTTTGATCTGCTAGATCCTTTGAAGAGCAGCCTCCTATTGTTGCACTTACTCAGCATTATTGCTGTCCACGCATGTATAAATGCGTTCTTTCATGTACTCCTCCTTCCTGTCCCTTCAGATGGATTCACACCCCTGATGATTGCATCCTGCAGTGGAGGAGGTTTAGAAACGGGCAACAGTGAGGAAGAGGAGGATGCTTCAGCTAACGTGATTAACGACTTCATCTATCAAGGTGCTAACCTTCACAACCAGACCGATCGTACAGGTGAAACGGCTCTTCACCTAGCTGCCCGCTACGCCCGTTCTGACGCTGCCAAGCGGCTGCTGGAAGCAAGCGCCGACGCCAACATCCAAGACAACATGGGCCGGACGCCTCTGCATGCCGCTGTGGCAGCTGACGCCCAGGGAGTTTTCCAGGTGGGGGATCGGTACTGAAATTTAAATTGATTGGATGTTTGGGGTGATTTTTTTGTTTATTTTCTGATTGATCCATGTTTTAAAATAACTTTTGATACCTCCCAAAAAAAAAAAAAAGAAAAAGAAATTCCCTCGCTTCATTCATGCTGTTTGTTAAAGAGGCTATTCAAATTTCAAGACAAAGTTATTAAAGTTCAAAATTACATTGAGTTGTTTTGCTGTAGATCCTGATAAGAAACCGCGCCACAGATTTGGATGCCCGCATGCACGATGGTACTACACCCCTGATCTTGGCTGCCAGGCTGGCAGTGGAGGGCATGGTGGAGGAACTCATTAACTGCCATGCTGATGTCAATGCCATTGATGACTTTGGTAAAGATTTCTTTACAGTTTTGCGCTAACTGTACTAAAAACAAGTGCATGATCATAACATTTACCCTAATAACTCTGTTCTTGCCTCCTCAGGTAAATCAGCCCTACACTGGGCTGCAGCAGTAAATAACGTGGAAGCTGCCATTGTGTTGCTAAAGAATGGCGCCAACAAAGACATGCAGAATAACAAGGTACTTCTTCCCGCATTTCCTATAAAACAACATTCCTTCAGCTTCTGTGAGAATGTTTAACATGTTTCTCTTCTGTTCACCTCAGGAGGAAACTCCTCTGTTCCTGGCCGCCAGGGAAGGAAGCTATGAGACTGCCAAAGTCTTATTGGACCACTTTGCTAACAGAGAAATAACTGACCACATGGACCGGCTGCCAAGGGACATTGCACAGGAGAGAATGCATCACGACATTGTTCGGCTGATGGACGAGTACAACCTGGTACGAAGTCCTCCGATGCACGGAGGTTCTCTCAGTACCACATTGTCACCCCCACTTTGCTCCCCCAATGGCTTCTTGGGCGGCATGAAGCAACCTCAGCCTCAAGGTCAAGGCCAGGGCAAAAAGGCCCGCAAGCCCAGCAGCAAGGGAATTGGTTGCAAGGATGGCAAAGACATGAAGGTGAAGAAGAAGAATTCCCAGGATGGGAAGCCTGGGAACCTCCTGGATAGCTCAGCTGTTCTGTCACCTGTTGATTCATTGGAGTCTCCACATGGTTATGTCTCTGATGTGGCTTCTCCACCTATGATGGCCTCACCTTTCCACCAGTCACCGTCTGTCTCCTTGAACCATCTGCAGGGCATGTCTGACCCACACCTGGCTGTCAACCACATGGTGATGCCAAACAAGCAGGAGTTAGCTCGAATGCAGTTTGACCCGCTGCCTCCTCGTCTCACCCATCTACCCGTGTCTGGTTCCAGTGGTCAGGGGGCCATGAATGGTCCGTGTGACTGGCTGTCCAGGATACACGGCAACATGAGCCAAACAGGTCAGTTCAACCCCATGAGAGGCACTCCTGGTGGTCAAGGAGGTTTGCACCAGGGCGGGCAGCATGGGATGATGACCACTTCGCTCCACAACGGCCACCCAAACACCAGCTTGTCTCAGATGATGACCTACCAGGGGATTCAGGGGACCAGACTGGGTCCTCAGACCCACATGATGCAGCAGGCTCAGCAGATGCAGCAGATGCAAAACCTCCAGCAGCTTCAGCAACAACAGCAACAGAGCATCCAGTTGCAGCACCAAAACTCAAACACAAGCAACAGCCAGAACTTCATGAGCGGGGATCTCAGCTCCCCGGAGCTCCAGCAGGGCACAGGCACCGCCAGCATGCCCATCCACACCATCCTGCCGCAGGAGACACAGATCATGCCCTCCTCAATCAACCAGTCAATGCCCAGCACCCAGTTCCTTACCCCACCATCCCAGCACAGTTATTCAGGCCCAATGGACAACACTCCAAACCATCAGGTCCAGGTGCCTGACCACCCTTTTCTGACCCCGTCCCCTGGCTCTCCTGACCAGTGGTCCAGTTCGTCTCCTCATTCTAATATGTCCGACTGGTCAGAGGGGATTTCTAGTCCACCGACAAGCATGCAGTCTCAGATAGGACATATACCTGAACAGTTCAAATAGAAAGCTCTTATCGACAGACCCAGATCGGATGCTGTAAATATGATTTTTTATTAAGAAAAAAAGGCACTGGTGGAAAAAACAAAGGGCAAAGCTGTAAATCAGATTTAATAAAATTTTTATAAACTTTTATACTAACAGCAACATCAGTGCTTCTTTCATTCTTTTTATTTATTAATGTCTTATTTATGCGCATTACCTGTTTATTGGCGTTTAAGGGGTCCGTGGTATGATCATACGCAGACCAGATAAAGTCCTTTTGAGAAACTTTTTTTTCTTGTAGTACTTCTTTTCTGCAGTGAAGTAAGCAGCAAACACTGGCTATTTATTTCCTCAAAGACTTTTAGATTTTGCCTATAAAAATGAAAAAAAAATATTTCTCTGTCTTTGTTTATATTTTTGTATAATCTTGTTTATAATGAAAATCATTTAGATAGAGCACACCTTAAGTTTCAGTGTTATCTCAGTTTGTTGGAAGTGAGGACTTATTGCTCGATAAACATGCTGTGAATGTTAACAGGACTTGTGTATTTTGTGAATGTTAGCAAGACTTGTGTATTTTGTTCACAGGTTCTGTATGATATAAGAACTTTTTCATCTTTTTACTATAAAGTTACTATTAGTTTTACTTTTTCGAGTTATGTACATTTCTTCAATGAGTAGAGCAGCATAATGCTGTGCCTCTAAACTTGATTGCATTCATGTGTAGGGATGTGGTGGGGATGTGATACGTTGTACAGTGTATGGCCATCTTGGAGATTGGCAGTAAAAGCAGGCTTGATTATATTTTAGTCCTGTGATTTTGGAGAACTGGCCTGTTGGCCACAGTGTTTTGTTTTTTGTTTTTTTGTCCAGGGAGAACAGGAAACTTAATTTCCCTCTCCCTCCGAATAGTTTGAGCCTATGGCTGTGTTCTTCCTGTTGTAAATATGCTCTGCATTTCCCCTGTAAACAAGATTTTGTTTAAGAAATCTTATGTCTTCAGCATGTGTTTGACAGGTCTTGCACCAGTCAGCAGCCTCTAAAATGTAAAACAGAACAGATTATATATTTTGTATCTTAATAGCCCTCTAGAAATCAATAAATCTGAGTTATAAAAAGATACAGTATATTGTTAAGTAACATTTTCACATAAAATATAGAAAAAATTAAGGTTGAGGTCTCATAAATTCCTATTTATTTGCTGTTCTGCAATGAAAATTCACTGAGGCAACTATTTGTTTATGTTATGAAAAATTTTTATTGCAAAAATAATTAAAAATTGTTTGATATGTTCTCAGTGGTGTTCTTTTTAATATTTTGCAAAATGGACTCTGGTTTTGTTTTAAGTGGTTATGATTAGACGAAAAACCGTTTAGGCTCTAGTTACATTTTTTGCCAAATATTTCCTCCTTCTGTAAAGTTACGATTTTCAATAAATGTATTTTTCTTTTTCAATCTGTAAGATGTTTCTTGATATAATAAAGGGCACTTGTGTGTCTTAAACTTGTAAGAAAAGTTTTTTTCTTTGCTCTTGTGAGAAATTTACACTCTTGCTTCATAAACAGACATCTATCTTACTGTGTCTCCATCTAGTGGTGTACATGAAAACATGTTACATCAAAATTCTTTCAGTGCAATATGGTGCCCACTGTTTCCACTAGATATAGGATTTTAATAGCTCAGCTGTTTGGGTAGTTTCGCAAAACACCAGACTGAGAGAACATGCTGCACAGTTAGGTGCTTCTATAGAGCCACATAAGAAAATGTGCAGAATGTGGTTGTAAAAAAACCCCAACGTTTTTTGTTTTAAATGCAGTGTCACCCGATATCTTGTATCTCTCCTAGGCTGGGTTATGTTTTCACATTCTCCATTCTGGAAACCTCATGACATTTATGTTATGTCGTGTAGGTGAGCTTAAAAATACTGAAATTCTGCTTCATAGACCATTGAACCTGACCCTGACATGTTTTCATGTCATTCTCAAATTTCACAAGCTCAATACTTCTGGAAATCTACGAAATCTTGACCAATATCTATGTTAAAAAAAACAGAATGATTTACATACCTGATTGTGCATTTTATCTTAAAAATTATTAACATTTATTTTTTAGAAACATCATTATAACATACAATCAATTATTAATAAGAATATTTACTTCAATCTTTTAGATTAAACTCTTGTCTGAGACCTATCAAGTATGATTGATATATAAATATATATAT
>JBAMHX010000013.1:6873340-6918476 GCA_037177515.1 Pseudomugil tenellus
GTGGGGTGATTAACTACAGCAGAGGGAGGGGGTCTTGCTGGAAAACCTGAAATTTGTCAGGCCTTCTAGTGTTAAACTTCTCTCACATGTCTGACTGGAGTCTGTCTGAAAGGGAGAAGAAGCATAAATGTCATCATTACAATAAAATACAGATTCTTTTACTTCAAAGGTTTCAAATATCAAGATATAATAAAGAAAATAGTGAAAAAAATACCTGGTGTTAAAAAGATGTTAAAACAACTCAGATAAGCCACAGCACACATCACATAATAACTCAGCAAAAACGCAGAAAATGAACACTTGATAATTAGAATTTATTTGTTTAGATTCCTTGAGTATCCGTATTATAAATCAGTTTCTTCTTTTGATTTTCCCTCTTTTAGTGTGAATGGTTGCTAGGAGACAGGAAACCATCTCCGGAAGATCTGGACAAAGGCATAGACACCAACAGCCCTCTGTTTCAAGCCATCCTGGAAAACCCAGTGGTCCAGTTGGGTCTAACCAATCCCAAGACTCTACTAGGTACCGTTTCATCAAATTCGGTTGAAACACTAACATGAATAAACCTCATCTGTGATTTAACATGTGAGCTAAAAGGGTATTTATGAGAAAACAATACCCATGTGCCCAACCAGATTTTACATGCTAATTCTGGACTAGAGCTGCAAGACCGAGAAGAAATATTTTTCCTTTACAGAAATACATTTACCAGCCATAATGGTTTTGAATCAGTTGATGAGAAATTACACAATATATATATGTAGCTCAATTGGCTTTTAAACTACCAGTGAATAACAATGTCTGATGACAGCCTTAACAATCGAGAATCTAAAAAAAGTTCTAAGAGAAAATTTGGGATAGTATTTTATAAGAACATTTACAAAACACCTTATTAAACCATTTTAACGTGCTTAACCAACCACGGTGACCCCCCAGTAGACCCGGGATCTGCATTAGTAGGTGCCTAGTATGGTATAGGTTAGAGGGAAAAAATGAGAGGGCACAAAATACATCACATGAATATGTTGTGTGTTTCTTTTGCAGCGTTTGAAGACATGTTGGAGAATCCACTAAACAGCACCCAGTGGATGAACGACCCTGAGACTGGCCCAGTCATGCTCCAAATATCCAGAATCTTCCAGACCCTCAATCGCACATAGAGCCCCTTTGTGTGATTGTGACAGCTTGGAAATGTGTGTGGATGGTTATACTGGGAAATGAGTGTGTGGCAGAGACATTAGTATAGTTTTTTTTTTTTTTTTTTTTTTTAATTTTATTTTGTCCTAAAGAGAAAGCCAGATGAGTGAATTCAGCTGTTACACTATTTATAGGAGTCCAGTAAACACTTATACAAAACAAACGTTAACATTATTATTACAGTAATAATATAAAATTGACATTTAATATGTTTTTACATTTAAATGACAACAATTTGTAAGTATGACAGACTTGATTTATTTGATATAATTTTTCTGTGCAGAAATTACAGTAGACATTGATTTAATGTTTACACATGGAAGAAAACTGTTTTTTGTATGATTTACAATATTTAAATATTCATTACAATTTTGTCTCTCTTTAAATTCCTTCACCTCATGAATAGTGAGTGTATGGAAGAATTATTTCACTTTCAAATGTTGGGTTTTTTTTACTTCCTTGTTTCCATCAAAGGAGTGACTTATTGCCAGAAATGAGTATTGGTTGAGCCCTTTGAAAACGAGCTTTCAGACATGTTACCTCTCTCCGTTCACACTCGTGAGGTCACTGTAAGTCACCCACCTCTCACTTCAAACAGAAACACATCCATCTTCTGCAGACATATATGATTTTCTTGCCTTTTAAAAGAACATTCAACTCTAAGCTGTTTGTCTCCGTCTTGATTTTACGAGAAAATGTTTTCTTAGGCTTGTGTGTGTTGTCAATGTGCTCTTGAATGTCATTATCATTGCGCTCATTAAGCACTTGTTCACCTCTATGAATACTTCTCACTGCAGCTCAGAGGAGGGAAAAAGAAGGGTCTGTTTTCTGTTGGAAAAGGCTTTTGGAGGGTACTGTAAATGAAACTGAGCCTGATATAAGGGGTTTGCCTTTTTTTAAAAGTTGAATGATGAAGATGTGTGCTCACTTCGTGTAGCTGAGGTGCAAGCATCTTTATACACACAAAGAAACAACAAGCTGAGATACAAGTATAACCAAACCAAAATGTTGCTGTATTACCTGCCTTGTCATTATATACCCAGTAAAGAAAACGAAAAAAAAGTATTTCTGTGCAATAGCAAGGACTTCGGTTGACCTGTAAAGACATATATCTGATCAGAGTGTTAGAGATGTTTGAATTAAAATGGGTAGTTTATTATACAATATTAGCCTTTTGCGTTGAGTCTCTGACTGCGAGATGGGAAACTTTGCCTCTACTAGTTGTACCAAGAGTTTAAAAACAATATGGAGGGTGGTGTGTTTTGCCAAGCTTTTTGAGTGTTTTTATTCAATGTTTAAATTGTAGTATTATTGGACTTTCTGCTCAGGGAGGCTGAGATTGTTTTTCTTAACCTGCCGTTGCGGCAAACCCCTGTTCAACTCCTTGTAGTTTGACATTTGAAAATGGCTTTAACTAAACTGTGTAGAACTTTGCTTATGAAGAAGAGCACCATAAGAAGACGTGGTTTCGTAAATGCAATATTTGAAAATACTTAACTGTTTTTAGAAAGAAGTGTTTCTTCAAACTATGTCTTATTGCATTATTTATATTGAAAGCCAAACTAGTAACTTGGTCTTATTTATAACATTTTTAGCAGACCTTGAAGCTAATCTTCAAATGTGAAAAAAATAAATGCTTCAAATGTTGTTTTTACAAATCATTATAAGGATTTGCTTATCAAATCAATGGACTTGGTGGATCACAGTGATTTTTAAATGGTGCGACGTGTTTGAACAAGGGAGGAGATTGAAACATCTCTGGAAGCCTCTCTGCGCTTCAGTGGACCTTCAACGTAATATTGTGAAACAAACTTTGGGAGGTTGTACACTCAAGGGAAGACATCCATGGGAAATGCAGAATTCTTTCAAAACGGCCAGCAGGAACTGAAAGTCACAGATTATTTTCACTCTGCTGTCATGCAGGATTGTCCCAGATCAACAGCCTATGCAATATTCTCACTGTTTGTTGAAACAGCCTCATTGGCTACTGGCATCAAAATCACTCTCACATTAAAGTTATTTTTTTGTCGCTGTATTCTGTGGATTCTGTTTTTGTTTCATTTGTTTGCAGAAGTTTTCAGGAATTCAATAACCTCTACCATTTAACAGAGATCCACACCAACACCATCCAGGTCGAGGGAAAACATACAAACATCCTGAGCAAAAAGAGAACAGCATCAGGTCTTAGAAGTGTTTGCTTTTATTTTTATACATGTTCTTTTTCATTAAATATTGCTACATTTTCTACAATGATTCATTAAAATACTTTTAAGACTTCTAAGACATTACTTGGCAATCGGTTTAATTGTAAAAACGTTATCAAAAGAAGTCAGTTAACAGTAAGACTGTTTCTGGAAGTTCACCAGTTGAACCAAACATGCAGGGTGATTAGAGAATATTGTCAGGTGTCAGAGCTGGAAATAATAGTTGAAGGAAAAAACTTGCAGTGTTGAGAGAAAAGGATAAATATGATCAGTTGTCTAAAATGACAAGTGGCCAAATAATCTGCTTATAAAAGCCCAGCACTAATTCAGGATTTTTTTTTCTTTCTCTTATCGAGCTTTTATGTTTTCACTATATTCTTGCTGCAGTTTTCAGTTCTTTTTAAGAAACATTTTTACTAAATGTAGTTTTAAAAACTATATCTGAATATATATATATATGTTTATCCTCTTGCCTTCTGTGTCTTTAGTTTTCCAAGCAGGCTGCCAGAGCAGTGAGCCTCTGGTAATTTCATGGAAGATGTTTCTTTATTGCATCTTTCTACTGCTCCGGCAGCTGACTAACATCTCTCCCTTATGCCTTGATCTTAGCCTCTAATCTTTTTGTTAATGGGAGATACTGTCTTGTGTTGTTTATCATCTCATAACCAATCACCTCTACGATCCCTTTATCTATGTGGTCCCAGTTATAGTATGTAATTCACATCCGCAGATTTTTAAGACAGTAGTTTGTCTGTGATCCTTGGCAAAGGGCTTCAGAGGCTTCAAGTGTCCAGTTTTGCTATGTTTTGTATTCATACATGTATGATAAGTAGTTGTGGATAAAAGAAGGATGCAGCCTATAGGCCAGAAAAGAACAAATATAATTAAAATGGTACATTTTCTCCTATTTGGGTTTAAAGATGCTGAACTCTCTGGAGAGCATTTTCATAGTATTTCAATGTGGAGAGTTTCTGTCTCATAGAATATTGTTTGCTATTGTTGCTATTATAATATCATGCATAGATATTACATAGGCTATATTATAACATCCACCAATGAATAATGTATCACATTGTTCTCATATATTTTCGGCGGACTAAAGCATAACGTTTTATTCCATATTTTACCACTAGATGTCATCATTGTTAAATAGAAATGTCATGACATTCCTGTGTAAACCATTCAAAAGTTTTTTTTAAAAAAAACAGTTTCCTTAACTAGTTTTAAATGTTATTGTGTAAGATTTTTTACACAACTTATAACTACTCGTTTTATTTTAAAAAAATTGACATAATAGCAGAAGGTTGGGCTCCTGTGATAGTCATTGCCGTTACCACTGTTACTTTTAACAGATTGGAAGGTAATCACGCCTGCGCAGTAGACTCATTCAGGAAGACTGGGATAAAAATTACATTTCCATGGGCAGAGCGCAAACACACTGCTGATATTCGCAGCTTAGCCCAGGTCGCAAAAATGTGTCTTATTTAACATGAAGCATCTAATACAAAGATAGACTTTTGAACGGAGGAGCCGCTGCACGTCGTCGTTTTCCATTGGAGAGCCCGCCTTATTTTTGTCTGCCGTTTCTTCCACCTTAAACACTGCTGTTGAGCGGTTGTCACACAGGCCGCAAATCGGATTCTGTTGCTAGGAGGAGACCTCAGACTCGCCTCCCTGCTAGCATGATTAGCTGGCTATGATGTGTCGCTTTGGCTGGTGTATTTTGTACACTGCGGGCAATTGTACAACGAGGCTGGTCCTTGGTTAAGCGTTTACCCTGACGGGACAAAAGGGTGACTTGGAACTACACCCCACCTTTCAAGGTAATGTCTTGCCAAATGGCTAGCGTCATCCATGGGTCCAGTATATGCAGTGGAGCTGGTGTACAGTACACATTAGCAAGCTAACAGTTAGTCGGCGTTAGTTAGCTTCTATTCATTTACATACATGGTCGCGTAGCTAACCCAATTCTGGGGAAATGTTCCCTGTCAGATAACCGTTGTTCCAGATTTAATCACAGAAAAACACAATTGATAAATTTGTGATTCATCTAACAGGTAACCAAGTAGTGTATAGCAAGCCAGTATTAGGCCGTTAACAGTAATTAGATGATAAATTTATATTGTTGCGGTAATGCTACAGGTTTGTATTACAATAAGTAAAGCGAATAATGAAAAACCTTTTTTTCTGGATCATTAAGAACAATATCTCTCAGAGATCGTAGGATCGTGGCCTTTTATGAGCAGTCAACTAGACGTACTCTTTCTTTATTATTTTCATTGTATATAGAAATTTATCTCTAGAGATGATCCTCAGATTCCCCAGAAAATCTGTCTTAAGTTACAACCAGAAATCACGTTGAGTAGAAAATGAATACTTAAAAGTCTGAACTTAATGTAGCCTATTAGAAAAGAAAAACTCATGCTAGACACAGCCTACTTGAAAATAGATGCATATAAATACATTTGATCTTTCAAACTCATAACGTTTATAAATTGTAAGTAAACAAAGATGCAAGATAAAAAGTTGAACGTACACAAAATGATTTAAACATTTAAAAGAGGTCACTGAAATGGTAAACTTGTTATCTTGACCCTTTTTTAATAGTTTTAAGTTGTCTTCTTTTTATGAATAATTAGCTTTATCTATTGTGAGAACATGGAATCAGATTTCTGTAACATTTTTGTTATACCTCACAACTCTTTAAAAGTTAGACTATCATCAGATGTTTTATTTCATTTGTGGACTCGTACTGCACATTATGTGCTTTTAACAATACATGTAATTACCAGAAACTTCATCCAGGAGAGCTTTACTTTATTTAAATAGCAGGTACTGCAAAGACACCGTCTCCATAATGCATTTATGACACGTCTGCAATGATGCCGCTGTTCTTAACGCATTAACACCAATGTGACCACTAAAATCACATTAAGGAATTAGAATTAAAAAAAGTTTTTCCTGAAATTGAACAAAAATCTGATTCAGTGCAACTAGTCATTTATTGTGTCCTTTTTAATAAGGCATCCAGACACACGTTATTTCAATGGGTATTTGTTATTTAGCGGATTTTAGATTGCTCATAGTCAGTTATTTGGCTCTGCTCCTCTTTTTGAAACACCTTCTGTATAATTTTGTCTTTAATGGTATTTTCATTTTTGAAGGATGGATGTTGACTTGTGTACTGGCGGGGACAGTACCAGAAGAAAAGTGGATTTGGCTGGGGCTTCAGAAGGCACAATGGATGTTGTACCTTTGGAGATGTATGACTCGGCCCGAGCAAAAATAGCTGCCAACCTGCGGTGGCTGTTTGCCAAAGCCTATGGCATTGGTAAGTCATTTAATCTGCATTTTACTACACAAACTATGTACCTTACAAACTGATAGAACCCAGGAAAATTGATTTTATTTTATATATTTATTTTATTTATTTATTATAGTTTTTTTCTCTGGTTTTTATTTTTGTTATTGTTACAGCTACCATTCTTGGCACAGGGACAGTCAGCAGATTGCAGAGTTTCTGCTGACCAACTGTGACAGCAAACACCCAAGAGAAAGAAAAATATTTCTGAATGTGTGCACTTTACCCTACTGTAATAACCCCTATGACTCTTGGCAAGTAATGCCTCTCTCACTGACTTGCCAGGTCTTTCATTTATGTTGGATGGCCAGTGAGCTTGAGCCCAGTTTAGGCTGAGCAACAGGCACTGAGGACTGGGCTATATTAGCTAGACTCAAAGCACGGAAAACACAGGCGTACACTGCCAGCGACTCATGCTCCTTGATAAGATTGTTTCAGTATTAGTATGTAGTTCTTTCGGTCACATTTCCCCATGTTGTTTTCATAATAGTTAAGTGGAATACAATTCTGGGATGAGAGGCATTGAATGAAACTCGAGGCAAACTTGGTCTAGCTGTAGAAAACTTGGCGCCTTAACTGCATATGTTCTCTAATGAGATTTAATTCATGGAGTAAATCTAGTTACTCGTATAATAAAACGGATATTTACCAGAGTTAAAATCCATTTTAACCATAACTTCATTGCAGAACAGTTGATTAAGACTGTTGATTTATGTAGTTGTTAGGATCTCTTTTAGCTTTTATTAAAATCAAACTGTAGAAAGTTGCATTCTTTTATTTTATATGTTGTGTATATAAATGGAAACTATATCAAGATTATAGTAACTTTTAATTACTTCCTGTTTTTCTGTGCTTAACTATGTATATTTCCCATGAGGAAATTGTTTGTAAATCTTTTATCCTATTTTTCTATCTAATCCTTCGCTCACCAAATTCTTAACCTATGCTTTTAAACACAAGGCCTCAGCAACCAAGACTTACAGGATTGGCATCACAGAAAATAGAATAACTTTTATTGAAGAGCTGCTACTTTACCTTGAACTGCACAGTGTCTTGTTAAATTGAATAAGCTGAGTTAGCTGTCTGATGCCTACATCCTGGTATTCAGTACTTTGCATGTCACGTCAGTGTGGTCTTTGGTTAAATCTGTCATTTATGACATAGTCTCATGCAAGCCTACTTTTGTAACCTTTTGGCTTCTTTTATATCTGTGGTCATTACATAGATTTCTGAATGTCACTGAAGCATTCGCTGTTAAGGAATGACAATGAGATTGGAGTTTTAATGGTAATCTAGTTTATGGATACAAAGCTGCTGTCTCCTTTGCATTTGTTTTTCTTCATGGGCTCATTATTGGGGCTTTTTTTTTCTTCTTCTTCTCTCTTTGAGCCCAGTGGAATTTGCTTGGTCATGTAGACGTGTATCAATGTAGGCCCTGTTTAATGATGCAGGCTGAGAGATGGAGACGTTTTAGCACAGACAAAATGCTGCATTACTTATGGGTTTGGTTCAAGATGTTATTTCAGTAGAAATGAGAACCAAAGCTTCAGTTGTCCAAGAGGAGGAAACTCTCAGGTGCAGCTATGGTTATCTTCCTCCCATAGGGATGCAATAAATTAGACTCATTTTAGCCCCCACCCTCCTACTGCTCATATGGTGTCTACTACAATCCATTTGTGTATTGACTGATTATTGCCACAGTGACTTGAACACAAATGATGTTGGAAATTATATTGCGTTGTGCTGTTGGTGTTGTCAGGGATTCATTTGTGTCTTTTGTCTTTATTGGGTCTTTGATTGTACATATTTGTATTTATGTACATGCTCTTCATGTGCCTGCTCCCAGGCTTGGCGAGGGACAGTCGGACTCAACAGTACAACCTTTGCTCTACCTTGCCTGTGCTGACATGATATGATGATGGTTCTGGTCAGCTCAGTGTGCTGTACGACTTCCTAGCTCTTCTTCTCAGGCCCTATTCAAATGCTCCACCCTATTCCAGTTAGTAAATTTTTCAGTCTGCACCGGTTTGCGAGAAGGTGGGGGGCAGCTGCCGCATGACATCAGTGTTAGTGGAATGAATTCGAACGTGAAGACGCGCTCCGCCAAGACCCCTTTTGTTTTCATACACAAATACTCCCACAGTCCCAGTGTGTCTATAAACCCAGACACAGTCCTCCAGGAGTGACCCAGACTGTTTGGCCATGGATCAATGTTCAACACCCTAAATTCATGCCCACCATACCATATTTAGTGGGGGTCCATTCATGAGAAGCCTCGTAATGCTTGTGACAGAAAAGAAATCAATAGAACATCACCAAATTCCAAGAGATGCATGACTAATTTGAGTTTGTGATGTCACTTCATGTAAATTATTTTATTTAGCAGGATGGTTAGATGCATCAATCCAAAGGGCTTTCTCCTTTGCATCAACACACGACGTGTAAACTGTGAACGATGCACAGGGAAACAGTCTTGAAACAATCCCTCTTTCAGGAGAGTAAAGAGCAACACCTGACTTGAGATATAAAGGAAATTTAGCTTCAATTTTGCAAATCCATCCTGTGAAACTAAATGTTTTCTGTTCCATTTAAAATATTCTCATGGGGAACAATAAAAATAGTTCTTGTGATTTGAGTTACACATTTCTTGACACCAGAGTTGTTTCTTTGCTTGTAAAGCTTAGCTTTTATTATTGCATACAAACTAGCATCCTCTTAATGTTCTCCAGATTTCATAACATTAGCTTGCTCACATACCCCCCCTCCCATATCTTTAGACAGTACACACACACACACACACACCTCTTGCTGCTACTGAAGCCCAGACAGACCTTTTAACAGATTTAACAAAACAGACATTTCACATCACTCCATTTTCTGTGGCGCTGGTTGTTGGAGAAGTTGTGTGGTTAACTTCAGACCTGTTGGTGTGGCTAGCCTTCTAACATAAATTTGGTTTGGGCTTTTTTTGGTTCAGCTTCTTTGTTCCATGCCTTTATTTGGTTGTAGTCCTTGTTTTGAGAGTGACTTCATCCGAAGCAAAAGAATCACCTCTGTAGGTCGCTGTTTTTCTGTTAGGTTTTTATTTTTTTATTTTTTTTGCTTTAGCATTGTTAAGTCATTGCTGGCAAAGTTCATACTGTCACCTGAGAAGTTTGCTCTTACCGAGCACCGGGATTAGTAATGAACTGTGGCCCAGCTTACTGTTGAGGGAGTATGCTGTGACTTGTAACTGCAAGCCTATGTTTACTAAAAGTAAACTCAAACTGATGTATGTATTTATACTGCAGACATGTGGTATGAGGTACACGATGCTGTTAAAGGTATTTTGCAAGCACCATCATTTTCCTACTTCCTTATCCAGTGTTTGTTTTAATGGTGAATGGACTGTACTTATAGTGCTTTTGAAGTTATGTTGACCACTCAAAACACTTTACATTACCCGGCATACACACACACACACACACACATATATACGGATACCCTGATAAACGCATTGGGGTGCAAAGTTTGGGGAAACCTGGAATTGATCCACAGACCGGTTGGAACTGCACTTTCTCCTGAACTACAGCTGCTTCACTAGTCATGCCAAAGTTAATCTGTCTTTGGAGCAATGATTTCATGATTATAGATTTACTTTGTACAATTATCCTTGAACATAAAAATAATTGTACAATTATCACGATTATTTGTTTTACAGCACTATGAAGTCTTTTAGTTTTATTATTACTATGTTTTGATACAAACAACAAATCAATAATGCTAAAACAACTAAACTATTCATCACACTAGAAAAGCTCTCGGAGAGCGCAGACCTTTGCCAAGTTTATTATTTGGGCTTATTTTAGGGTGATACATCTGTCAGAGCTCAGTCACACATGATCTTTGTCAGAGTGAAAAACAGCAGACAGAACCTGCCTGTAGTAGGCGTCAGCTGTCATTATGAGTGTCTATCTCACAATGTTAAAGAATCTATAAAATCCTTCTTGGATCCAGTCGGTGATCCGAATCACCTCCAAAATTTAATCACTTGTTCATCTTCCTGTTCTGGATATATCCTGAAATTTTCATGTGAACCCGTCCATAACTTTTTGAGTTACGGACGTATACAAGTCTAAAGCTGCAAATGAACCACTAACTTTTAATTTTATTGTTTGGTAAACTTTTTAAATCTCTTAACCCAGGTGCTGCATGTTTAGCTTTGTTTAAGCGTACAACGCTAATAGTTAGCCTGGAGTTGGTAAAGCATTCATGCATTTACTTTCTATACTTATTCCAGTACAGGGTTGTGGGGGGCTGGACCCTTTCCCAGCAGCCAGTAGGCAAGAGGCAGGGTACATTCTGGACATGTCGCCTATCCATCACAGGGCTGTGGTGGAACATAGATGTATTTCCTACTTTGACTGCAACCTTTTTATAGCTATTGTACAGGTACAAAAGCCGTCATCCACAGTTACTCTAAAGTATGTTTTTCCATAACCCAAGACCTCCATGAAGGATAGCCTAATCTGTTTGTTTTGAAGTGAATAACTCTACCTACTCATACTTTGCCACACCTATTCTGCAACTCATATAGAGCAAAAGCAAACCCACACAAGCAGGATCACGCATATATCATCTATGTTTTCAGTTAGACTATATTAAGAGATTGTAATGATTTAATAGTTAATTGTGATGTTTGATATCAACATCCTCTGTGATAGCAAGTACTTCCTATTTAATAATTGGTTTAAATATGGGCCAACTATTACTAAACTGTGTATACTTTTTGTAACAACTCATGGTTTACTTAATCAATGTCTTAATTCCAGATCATATTCCAGAGGATTTAAGGGACCCATTCTACACAGACCAGTATGACCAAGAACACATCAAGCCACCCGTCATTCGTCTGCTGCTGTCCTGTGAACTGTATTGCCGAGTGTGTGCCCTCATCCTCAAGACGGAGCAGGCGGCATCTCTTCAGTCCCACCTGTCAGTCATCCAGGCTTTATCCCGGAAGGGCATTTATGTTGTGGAGAGTGATGATACACCTGTCACAGAGGAGGACCTGGCCTGCATGCCCATCAAAATGGTGAGTTATTGTGCTTAAACTTGGGATGAGTATATTTATTGGTGAAAAAAATAACCCAGAGCCTAAATGATAACTAAATTATTAAAGCATCATTGTAATTAGTGTTTATGTACTCTGCAAAATCTAGCTTGTAGCACAAGTCGCTTGTCATTGTAGAAAAAAATCAGGGCAGAAGCAAGCAGCAAAATGATCGTCTGTAACATCATTACCTGTAACATCACCCACTCTGCCCTCCTCTGATGTTATCTTCCTGTTGTGAAATCAGTGGAACTAGGCAATGGTTTATCTTTATCACGCCATACCATCAGTCTCTTCCGCGAGCTTTCAAGACACTTAGAAGGTGCTACTATATCAGCTATGTGTAAGTTTTAGATTGACATGAAGTTCAAGTTTTAACTATTATAAACTTTGCATAACACAGATTTGGACATCCTTTACTGCTTGACTTGGCCACAGATCATTTGGCTGCACTCTTATCACTTCTATTCAAATGAAAAGGTTGAAATTTGACTGTCACACAAGTTGAATGAGCGCTTGCTTTGCAGTGGCGCTGTGATTTCAGTGTGGATGTGAATGTTATTTTGCGGTGGCATTGTTGTATGCAGCCTGTCTTGGAGGGTTTTGGTCTCATTTAACCTGATGTGCATTGTGAACGTCACATCACTGATTTATTGATTCATCGCTTAATGAAATAATAATTTCAGAAAAACACGAGTGATATTTTTCCCATCGTTTTATGCATATAGCCAAACATAAGAACCAGTGAAAGGTTTTTTTTGCTGGATCTTTTTATGTTAAAGACTGAGTCTTAATAATGCTGTTCAGTATTTTTTAATTGTCTTGTCCAGCATTAAAGCAACAAGGCAGGCAGACAAAATGTTCCAGTATTTTAAAAGACAATGTCATCATGTGTGTACTTATCATTGTATAAACACTCACTCGGTAAGAGACAATCATCTTTCTTAAAGCCATTTTTGAAAGTCTAGATAGACTGATTTGTCCAACAATTAATCCTGAGTTGTTAGTTTATATGAAATCACAGCACTCCAAATATTTCCAGTCTCTAGTTTATTTCTGTCTCCATATATAAACTTCCAGTATCAATACTCTGGAGAATGATCTCCACCTGGCACATTTTGGCAGTGCATCATTGTTTATTTATCCGTTTTAGCATGGCGGTATGTGTTCGCTTGTATAGCTGGGCAAGCACGCTATGATTTTGTGATATGCTTATTTTAGAATTTAGTTAACTTGCCACACGGTGTGGTGATCATACTGAATCCAAACACAAAGGAACCCCCTTTTTCATTTTAATTAAGGCTGCTGAAAAAACATTACTTAATTGCCAGTGTCTGCAAAATGAAAGAAGGCGATTGTTGCTTTGTGCTCATACTAAATATGACAGTTTATGTTGATTATTTTTGTTATTGAAGTATTAAAAGGTATATAGTTTTCACATGGATGCCATTGTTTTTGTTCAGGAAGTCCTTTTTTATGCAAACAATGTATATACTATAATTTTCCTCTCAGCTGCTGTTTTCATATGTGGAACTAACTGATAGGTGAACAAATTGTCTTCTTATTAGTTCAGTTTTAACTAGTACAGCCATTTTTGGCAATGATTGCCCAACACTTTGCATGACATTGTGATTTTGACTCAGCTTGCCACACCTCAAAATGTTAATGATCTCACTTCAGGTAGCAGTAAGATCCTAAAAAACACAGTTTCACTTGGAGCATTTCACACCGGATGAAATCTTTCTTCGTTTCGTTACCTTAGTAACCAGCGATATTGCTGAAGAGGCCTTGCCTCTGGTGGCTGGCCAGTAAATTATGTGCGTCTGCGTTTCCTGCTTGTGGCCTGAAAAAATAATCCATGCAAGCCTGTGTAAGCAGCCAGACACAAAGCATGGTGAGGGGATGGAAAATCCTTTGCAGGACACTGCTTATCTCTGATAGTCTGCTGGAACCCTCCTCTTCATTTGCTGACTCAATATACTGTTTCCATGGAAACGGGCATTTTTCCTCTTTTTAATGTAATATCAGTCTAAATGAAAGAGATCCTCTACATACAGACTGCCCCTTTGCACCTTGTCTGACTTGCATTGGGGCATCAGCTGGGGCTCGTAAAAACCTTGAAGCTAGCATTTCTCCTGGGTCAGCTTTATTTGTGTGTGCGCATGGTCCCAGTGTGCACACACAGCTTGGGGCAACCTGCTCCCCCCATGAGGTTGCTTGCTATGCTGATGAAGAGCAAAATGAGAACAAGTGCAACATATTCTTTTATAGTAACATTTTTGTGTATTTGAGCAACACTGATGCTGAAATATGAAATGTAGCTTGTAATTGCTGGAAATTTGATTTGATATTTTTATTTTTTTTGTTACATCAAGTCTCAATGGTTTGTGATGCTTATCTTTCATACTTTTGTGCTTTTTTTTTCTTTTATGTTTTTCTTTCATTGCAAACTTTAGTGCAGCTTGAGAATGTGTTTTTTCACTTATCTCTCAAGACTTATGCTGGCTTCACACCAATTTTTCATATATTCTGGCAATAGTGAATCAATAAGTTATTTATACCTTGCTATCTTGTTTCAACATTGCTGTATTTGTACAGGATAAAAACCAAATTGGACTGTAATGTTCTGCATGAGTTTTTTTTTTTTTTATCCACATTTGCTGGAAAAAGCTGAAAGCAAAAATGTTTTGCCTTTGTGCTCATTAGTGTTGTTTTAGTTGGACTGCTAAAGTTTGCATCTGACTATTTTTAAAAAAATGTTTCCTGAGATGTATCCCAACTTATTTTAAAGCCCGTCCTGATCCAGTGTTGAAAGTGTACTGTTTGGCAGCTGCAGTGTATGCTGCAGGATTATTATTTTTCTAATGATAAAAAAGCACAGACAGCATTCTCATTTTCTCACATCTGTTTAGTGAAAACAACATTAAAGTTGTTTGAATGTTCTGTAGGTTATGCTGTGCTCATTAAATAAGATGTATACCCGCGTTTTGGTAAAGTGGGTTAATCCTGAAAAGAAACGGATCAGCCAGACTAAAATAAATGTGACTTGGCCCACATAAATATTTTCCCCTAAAAACACATTATTTCTGCATACTAGTAGCCTTCCAATATATAGATGATCAGCTGAATCTAATAAATTTTTATTATCCTGTGTTGTCAGCTCTTCATTCTATTCACTTTGATTAGCTTCTAATATTACTCTCTGTTCATTGAGGAATATATTTTCTGCTTGTGTTTTTGCAAGTCATGTTCCAGAGGACGTTCTAAGTAGCTCTCATTAATATTGTTAATAAGACTAATCTCTGTGCACTTCCATCACCGATTGGATTAGGCTGCATGTTACAGAGAACACAACAAAAGCACAATTATTCTGCATCACTTTGAGTTCACTTGACTGGCATTCATTTTGCATATTTAGATTGACCTCTCATAGATGACTTTTACATATAATTATAAGAATTAAAGATGTAAGCTTTTTATTGTTTTCTCTTTGGTTTAGCGAATGTTAACAGAGCTTTGCAGGGTGTCACAGATCAGTGGTTTGACTGGTCGGGATCAGGTGTCAGGCTGCACAGAGCAGATGTGCCTCATGCTGAGCTTTCTGATTACATAATGATTTAGAAAGCTTGTTTAACACTGGACGCCCGCTGCGATGAATGAGAGGTTTTGGCTCTGATTAAGCCATTGTAGTTATTAAAAGCTATGAATGTTTGTGAGTCTCTGGATTGTCTCACTTCAGCTCTCAATGAGCTGTTAGTCTCATCCTATAATTCTCAACTGTTAATCCAAACGCCACAGCGTGTGTTTAAGTAGTAGAATCCACTTGTCACTAATAAGGAAATGTGGGTTACAAATACTTAAGTTGAGTATTCGTATTTGCTCTGCAGTTCTTGTTACTGAACACTACAATCTGTTGTTTTTTTTTGTTAGGACAAGACTTGTGTAGCTGATCATATTTAATACCCGTGACATAATATAACTATACTTTTTATTCTCTTACATTTGGAGTGAAGATGTAAAACATGCCATGTCTTTCACTAATACGCTCTCTGTTTCGGGTTGTTTTGGCAAATCTGTATCTACTTTTGCTAGAAACATTTGTCCCCTGTTTCTCTTTGTGTCTCACCCAGAGTGCTCACATGTCGATGATCGATGCCCTGATGATGGCCTACACAGTGGAGATGATTAGCATTGAAAAAGTGGTGGCTTCTGTCAAGCGCTTCTCTACCTTCAGTGCCTCTAAGGAGCTGCCCTTTGACCTGGAGGATGCTATGGTCTTCTGGATCAACAAGGTTTGCAAAAGCACCCAGACTACACAATACATTGAATTTAATTACTATTCTTCAAAAGTTTTTCTTGACGTTTAGTCATTTAATTCTGTAAAGAAGAGTTTTGGATTGTAGGCCAAGCACCACGGAGGTTAAATAATCCGGTCCATTCTGACTTTATAGGTGACAGGTCCTCTTGATGTCTGTATTAAGAGCACTAGACACAGTCAAACCGATAGAAATACACACACAAGTGGCTCTGGTTCATATTGTACTTGAGTTGTTTGAAGGCCTGAGACAGCGAAAGCAATGTCATAGTGTGTCTATGAATCATCGACATGTTCCACACCATGTTCGATAGGGAAAGGAGAAATATCTGCTCCTAGTAGATGGTTCATATTACACAGGATCTAATCAGGCTTCAGCAATCTACCAAACCCATATGTTAAATAGATTTTTTATTGTAAGGGATTCATCTGTTGCTTGTTTTGTGTTTGCAGTAAAAAAAAAAAGATTTTTGCTTTTAAATGTGTAGTTTCTGCTTTAGGAATCACATTAACATGGGCAACGGGAGAGACTTGATGTTTTTCTACATGATTTCTCTTTAAAAACAGTTCTGTCTGAATGTGGGACCAAGTTTCTGATTGGACTAAAGTAGAAAGCAGGAGAGTAAAATGATTACTCTTTGTTTTAAATGGCATCAAAAACCTGGCTGTTTACTATGATTTATGTTTAGGTTTCAAGCTCCAATGTAACTTTGCAGAAATCTATTATCTCAGCATAGTGACGAATTTGAATCCCCACATATCTATTTCTCTTTCACTGCATTTCTTTTGTTGTTTCTTTCTATTTTGTTCTAATGCTGAACACTTACCTATATAAGTGGCATTTACTATAATAATAGTAATAATAATAATAAAAACTATATAACTGACAATTTAGATAGTCAAGGATTTTCTCTCTGGTAGTTCATGGTGGTAATTATTTATACACTTTTTTATATACATTTTAATGCTGCCCCTGTATAATGTCTGATTTGAAAGGAAAATATAAAATACAAACTGTTAACTTGAGATTATTTTTGTCTCTTTCATGTAGGGATTAACATGCATAAAGCAGGGGTGGAGACTCCTTTTGAATCAGTTCTGATGTAGTATAAATGTTTCTCATATTCTCTTTCAAAAGGATAAACTTGCCAGTACCTGCTTGAATTAAAGAATTATCTTAACATGCCATTAAAAAAATAATTCTATGACTTCTCTATTTTCCTCCTGTGTTTTTGTAGAAGCCTCCTGGTATGTGCCTTATTCTTTAGAGATTAATGTGTTTATTTAAGCCATGCCTAACAAAGCCTTGTCACAATGCTGTACAGACCAGTTTAATATGTCTAAAGCAGGAAATACAAACATGTAAGAAGTGTATTTTTGTATTTTTGTAAATTCAGTTGGTTCGTGTAACAGCATATTACATGCATGAACCTGGGTCCTCAGCAAATCCAAACATATGAAATATGTTAATATTTCTCCTGCAGGTGAACATGAAAATGAAGGAAATTACAGAAAGGGAGCATAAAGTCAAGCACCACCCTCTGGAGTCCCCCAGCCACCAAAAGGTAAAGCCAATAAGTCTAACTTGGAGGTAAACAAGTCCGAAAACGACAGATTTCCTTTTAGAAGTTGATTCTTTTCTATGTCTTTGTAAATATTGTTTCTACATCCCAGCCTGTCTGAGAAGTTGAGAATTGTCTCTAGCTAAAAGCATTTTGCTGACCCTCCTGTCTTTCTCTGTTTACTCCGGGAACTCCTTTTTCTTTGTGACCTCTGACCTGTTAATCTTTCTACTCCTGTTCCTCATCTGTCCCTCCCACCTCTCTTATCCCTGCAAACTGGATAGTCTCCCTCCAAATGGTATTGGAAGCTAGTCCCTGTAAGTTGGCTGCCAGCTCCCAAACACCCATTCTTCCCTTTTTATCCCCCCTTGCACGCATAGTTTTGTGTTGATGTGTGCGCACATACTCCACCATGGCTCATTCAAGCTCATTTTGTGCCGCTTGTAGCCCGCCTATCGGCAAAGGGGAGAAAGCGGACATTTCCCTTCCCCTTGTGATAAATGTATCAAACAGGTGTTTGGTTATTCCAATCCTTGTGAAGTGTTCAAAAGATATTTCTTCAGCTATGCGTTTTGTGCTTCCTCATTTCAAGCTCACTAAGGCCATGTGAACTTTCTGTGATGAAGTGTATGTGATATTTGCTTGCCCAGTGAGAATAAAGAGCAAATCCTGCCTACACCTCTTTTGCTTTGCAGACCACCTCTTGTCACTGATCTGCTTTTTCATTTTCCTTCCAATCTTTCTCTTCGGCTCTGACACACTCCCTCCTGTGTGCCCACGGCCTCCACTGAAACTATTTCTGCTTTGTGCATCAGCCTGATGTCATGGCAGAGCTAGCCCACTGCATGCTGGAGTCACAGGATCTGTCCGAAGTGGTACAGTGTGTTGTAGTCATGGGATAGACTTCCATGTAGAACCTGATGTGTAGCTGAACTCGTTCTTATTATTGTGACAAAAGCTGCCTGAGTGGAGTTGGTGTAGTTTTGTGGAGTAGCCCTCTGAAAAGACAATCAAGTGTTTTGTTGTAGTGTATATCACATATATAACATAGCGACTTTTGGTCCAAATGTTTCCAGTTTTTGCAGATTTTCACCTACCGTTGCATTTTAAAATCATCCATACCAGTATTCTTTTTTTTCCTTTTTTTTTAAATGAAACAAAAACAAATAATCAAGGTTAGTTGTTAATGAAAATCACGTTATCATCCAAAGGAATTTATTAGCTAAGAAGTCTAATGAAACCCAGTAAACAGCACAGATGTAACATGTTTAAAGTTTTCCATTGAAATATGTCATTAACATTAATTTTGCCTCTAAGAACAGTGGAATAAAATCTGGCATTGCAATAACTATAATTAATCATGAAGCTTATTTATTTGAAAACTACAAACTCAGTAATGAACATCCAGTTGAACTATCACACATTACTGGAAACGGTGTTGTTGTTGCAGCAATGGTGGAATTTGAGGCTGAACTGAATAAAATGGCTTCATGAGCTGTTTTTTGGTTCTTGTTGGAGACATTTCCTCTTTTAATCATAATCCAACCATCTTGCTGTTCGGTAAAAGTGATTTGTCATACTGACTACTAAGTGAGACAGTTTGTCCCAGAATAATTAAAAGTTTAGGAAGTCCTGCAGAAACATTGAAAGTTAAATGCAGTAGTATTTGTAAAGTCTTCTCGAATTTCCTGTAAAGTTTATTTCATAAATTGTGTGATTTGCATTTTGCTTCTCTAATGAGTATATACAACTGCTTAAGTCTGCTGCATTTACTTTTATTACTGAATGAGCCAATTTACTACTTAGTTACTTACATACAGTAAGTGAGCCAGTGATTACCCTAGTTTCCATCTTAGTCGATTGGTTTAACTGGGTGTTATCACTGACCACCTTCTCATTAAAACCAGTGGGGGGGCTGACCTCCCGTTCTCTCTTTGTCATGTCACAGCTCTAACACCTTCACCTCCATCTTTTCACAGTTAACCAGGTCTTCTGGGTTCTCCCTGACTTGGGTGATCATGGTATTATTGGGCCTTTTCATTAAACAGTGGCAGATTTTGAAAACAATTTGGTGAGGAAGATTTGCCACCTCCAATAAAACTATTCTTGCTGTGAATCTCCAGGGGGGAGAACCCTGACCTGACGGCAAGATTAATTGGCTGTAACATTAACTGAAGGAGAGAACAAACAGATTCACTCACTCAGATCTGAATCTAAAAAAAATGTTGATGGTTGTGTACCAGTCATAGCTTTTAGCTTGTTTCATTGTTTGTGACTTGCTTGACAGCACCTTTTGTGGTGCTTTCTGTTGTTGTTGCTGCTGGCTTTTTATTCCCACAAATTCCTGATAATCTCCCCCTGCTGGTTAGGTACGGTATCGTCGGGAGCATGCTTCAGGTCATAAGCTGCCCTTCTTCCCTCTGCTGGAGGACCTGATGAGGAATGTTTGTGATGGAGCTCCGCTGCTCACCGTGGTCCATTACTACTGCCCCGACATCATGAAGCTGGAAGGTATAGTGTTCTTAATGCATGCTTTCACATGTCCCATGCTTAGCTGTTAAACATTGGGAGTTACTTTCTGTAAAGTGCATCAAATTTCCTCTTTCAACATGACATCTGTGTCGTTCATTTTTTTGTTGCATACTCATTGCTTCCAGATCCAGTCCTTTCAGTGTGACATTTATAGTTATTAGGTCATTGAACTGTATGCTGATCTAACCGGCTCTCTGCCTGTCTGATCAGATATTTGCCTGAAGGAAGTCCCTTCTATCGCTGATAGCCTGTACAACATCCAGCTCCTCAGAGAGTTTGCAAATGAGTATCTGAATAAAAGTTGCTATCTGACGGCAGAGGACATGCTCTACTCCCCACTAGTGCTTAAGGTACTAAAACTCATCATTTGAATTGCAAAGTTAATTTTTTGTTAAAGATCATAAATATTAACCATCCATCAGTCCTTTGATGCCACCAATTATTTGTTTGCTTTTTCTATGTGTAGCACAATGTGATGGTGTTCATCGCTGAACTTTTCTGGTGGTTTGAAACTGTCAAGCCTGAGTTCGTCCAGCCCAGAGATCTGCAAGAGTTTAAAGATGGTAAGCCAAAAACATGGGTTTAAACTTCTTTATATATGTGTGATGGGTATGCATCAGTCTCTTACGCCAAAAATAGAGGGTTAAAGTTTAGTAAAGTAAAAACTTTTCATTCTCTACATGTTTACTTGAAAGAACTTGTTAAACGCAAACATTTAAAGCATTTAGTTCACTATACTGTCTGTATCTACATCCAAATGTCTTCAAAGTTTACTTTAAATTTATCTTCTTCTACAGAACGTCTTGCATGGGTTATTGTTAATTTAAAAAAAAAAATCAGAAATCTTCACTTCAGCATCACTTACACATATCAGACTTTACAGTTCAGCTGTTGTGTGTATTTTTATGGAATGGTTTTGATATCGCATTCAGTCTTTGACTCTGATGTTCCGATTTGTTTTTCATAGAAATGTTTGCAAACTAATGGATTTTTTACTTTTTAATACCTGATTTGTATTTTTTGTTGTAAAATTTCAGAATTGAGAACAATTAGAAATGATTTAATCTGATGCAAGGTTCCGTCATTTTACATTATGAAGTTTGATGGTCAGTATGCCTTCTTCCCAGCTCGTGCCATAGCTCATCCCAAGAGTGCCCGGCCATCGGTGCCCATCTCCAACGCCACCAAGCGCAGCTTTCTACCTAGTCCCGGCATGGCTGAGAACCAGAGCAGCCCTGAAGTTTGTAACAGGTACTTCCTGCACCATGAAGACTCTGACCCCCTGTAAGTCTCTGCTCACTCTCCTTTACATTCTCCTTCATCATGATAACAGCTAACAGTAGACCTGGTAGACCTACCAGGGTGGGTAGATGTGCAGCGGTGCCACGTTTTCATCCTCATGTTTCCTGTATCTCTAACCCAGTTTGTACTGTGTTAAGATGGTTGGATGTGAGTCTTTGTGCAGTTTTTCATACCACTTGCTTGTTTGTTGTGTGTTTCTTCTGGCTCGTTCATAGACCGTGTTTAAACCTAAGAGGAAGCATCATTGGCTTAATATATGTTTTGTGTTTGCTGTAACCTACAGAATTTCTGCAAATTTCCTCTAACAGAGCTTCACTTAAGGTGCCATTGTTTGTGTTTGCCTTTAGTAAGGGGGGTCCAACCTTTAGCCCTTCTCATCCGCTTTTGCCTCTGAGACAGAGACAACAGAAACAGCAAGGAGAGGACAGTGCAGGTAAAGATGAGTCTTAATTTGTTTCAGGAATGATGGTTTTGTTTCTCGTCCGAGTCATGCTTTCCTTTTCTTTCGTGGTAGGTTTGAGAAACCGCTCCAACTCTCTGACTCAAATGGATGGAAAGCAATCCAGAAGCTCTATCACGTTAACTGAAAAGAGACAAAGGTACGTTTACATAAATAATCATGGCAGTGAATCTGCCTTATCATGGTTGTAATATGCGTCTCTTTCTTGACTTGCTGTCTTTCTGCAGACCACTCTCCACGCTGAGCCCCTTCATGTTGCACACAGCTCCAGACAGCGACGCAGACATGGCGTCTGTCGATAGCGTGAGTCTGGCCCGCTCCATTAGCAAGGACAGCCTGGCATCGAATGTCATCAATATCACTCCCAAACACCAGACTTCTGCCCACCAAACTCCACATGCGGCCATGCGCAGAGTCAACGGCCACAGCCTGCTAAGCAACGTCAACATTGAGGATGAAGAAGAAACTCTGGTGGCGGCTGCCAGGACCGGTTCCAAAGCGGCTGTCACAGTTGGAGTCAAAGCGTCGTCAGACCCCAGTTCTGCGTCAGACAGCTTTTACTTAGAGCCACTAATGCCTGCCATGCTCAAAACGGCCAAAGAGAAGTCAGTATGCCTAAACAAGGAGGAGGAGAGTGGTGAGGTAAAGCGGTCTGCTGGTAGAGGCTCTTTACGTTTAGATGGATCTACGGCAGCTGTTCGTAGGAAAGCTCCTTCTCTGAACCAAACTTTTACTCCTACCAGTGAGGAAGAAGACGTGTCAGGGGAGCTGCCGCAACAGCAGGCCTGTTTCAGATCCGCGCTCACCAGTAGTTTGGACTCATCCAAGGAGCCAGCTGACGGTTTCTACCTTCATTCAGATCCTGAGGAGCCAAAGTGTGCCCAGGGCCCAGATGCTGAGCTGGAGGACCTGGATGAGGAAGAAGATTTGGATGAAGCTGTTACTACAAAAGACTATCCAAGGAAAGCATACAACGAAGAAGAAGAATCTGCCAAACTCCAAGAGGATATGAATGTGAAAGAGCATGAGGACAAAGACTGTAACGGGGGCAGCGGTCGGTCCAGCCCTTGTCTCAGCACACACTCGCAGAGCAGCAGCATGGCCAGTGGAAGCGTCCGCATGACCTCCTTCGCTGAGCGTAAAGCCCAGCAACAGCGCTTTGGTAGCAACCATGACCTACGCTCCAGTGCCTCCAGCTCCCAAAGGACCACTCCTGATGGATCAGAGTGCAGCGGACCCCTGGCTTCTTCCTGGAGAGTTAAAAGAGACCAGAGCCCTTCTTCTCCTTTGGGAGGATGCACACGCACGGGCGATGGCAGCAGCGGCGTGAATGTACTGGCTTCTGAACTTGTTCAACTCCGCATGCAACTGGAGGAGAAACGACGCGCCATTGAGCACCAGAAGAAGAAGATGGAGGTGCTGTCAGCGAAGCAGAGGCAGAAGCTGGGCAAAGCGGCCTTTTTGCACATTGTAAAGAAAGGTGGAGGAAAGAGCGACACATTACCAAACCCACTTAAAGCTGACATAACGAAAGACGAGCTCAACGGGGAGAAAGGACCGTCAAGTAAAGATGACATGTGTGTTGATAAACTAAGAGGAGAGAAGGACATGGCGGGGGGTGTCCCTCCTGGTGCCTTAGAAGCAGAGAAGAAAGGGAACGGCGGAAGCTTCTATCTAGATGAAGAATTGGACCTGAATGAGTGCAGCCGCTCCATCGAGCTGCTGAACGAAGCCATCGGCAGCATCCAGCAGCAGATGATGCAGCTGTCACTGCAGCAAGAGATGCTGATGAAACAGAATGTACAGTCTCCACCCGGTGCGACTCCACCTCCTCCTCACACCGGCGATAAAAACAGCGATTCTAAGACTGGATCGAGTTTTCACTTTGTGGAGCACCTCTCTGGCACTGCGCCGACCAGAAAACCCCCCAAGCTAAGCTCAGGACGTAGCTCGAGGTCCAAACCGTCAGAGCTGAAGTTGGCGAAAGAGCAGAGCAGACAGGCCTTCAGGACCCCCACTCCAACCCAGAGTAGCTCAGAGACACAGAGGCACCTGGCTGGGGGCAGGTCCCCCAGGGCCGAACAACCCAGAGAGACAGTGGACAGGCCGGGTTCTGGTCATGTCCGCAGCGCCACTTTCCGCCTTCATGATGAAGCAAATATGCGTCTGCCGACCAGAGTAGATCTCACGTCGGTGATCGTCCCAGAAGTGACCTCTGAGCGTCTGTCCAGCATCCCGAGGGAGTCTGAGCTCAGCTGCTCGGACGGTTCGGGGAGAGACAACTCATCAGAGGAGATGCAGCGCATCAAAGCCCACCTGATAGAGGTAGACCTGTCAGATCTGAAGCCCCCTGAGGAAGAGGAGGATGCTGAGGACAGAACAACAGAGGGGGAGGAAGCAGACCAGAAAGCAGTCATGGGCTTCTTCTTTAAGGTGACTGGATTTTCTTTCTTTCATGTTATGAAGATTTCAGAAAGTAGAGCTGCTACATATCGATTTGTAACATCTACACTGGACAGCCTTGAGCTTTGATTGCAGCATTTTTCATCGTTTTGATTAGCTAACATTTATTTTTCTGAGTTTCATTCATTTTTCATCAAAATGTTGTACTACCGATCACATCTCCAGCATCCCACAGGTCCACAGATCTGGACTCTGCGGTGAACATGATAAACCACTTATTCATTATTTGAGCCTGATGAATTCATTGCCATCTGTGAATATACTTGTGTGATCAGGGCAGAAAGAAAATCCATTGCTGGAATAACCTGCTCATTTGTTACTCAGTCAGCTGACCTCACTCTTTGGGCTCATAATGTTACTGAACTTTATCCTGACATAGTGTAGAAACATGACATCACTTCATCTGCCCTCTTCTTACCCTGATGCCCCCCCATCACTCTGGAACAGAATGAAACTAGACTCATCAGAGCCTTCCTCCATTGCTCCAAAGTTCAATCTTAATGCTCACTATAAAAATTCTTCCTGATTAGTTTCACTACTTACTGTGTTTTTAAGGTAACACAACTGTATTGTCACTCTTCCATGAGTTTCCTTCACATTGTGTGTGTGGAAATATACTTACGCAACCCCGAGTTCTGATTTTATATTTGCTTTCACCCAATATGAAGTGATCAGTGAAAGCCATCATTTAAGATTTTTTCCAACCATTTATTCCTTAAACATTTCAATTCCTCACTATGAATCCAGGTTTTAGTAATGCGTGGGGCACTTTTTGATCTAATCTTAGTAACTCTTCAATCTGCTTAGATGTTTTATGTACTTAATGAAAGTTATACGACTCCTCTGAAACAGATGTCTTCCTGTTTTAGAAATCACCTACTACATTTACATAACTTGTTCCCACCTAAAACATCGTAATTATCTAATGGGAAGGAATCAATTTACTTCATAGTTCAGTTGTGTAAAAACTTTTTTTCAGATTTTACATTGTTCTGTTTCTATGTATGAAATATTTCTTCTGTCTTGAGCAATAGTTAAACAACATCCAGCTAGTTTATTATTATGTTGTAGGATGAGCAGAAAGCAGAAGATGAACTTGCTAAGAAGAGGGCGGCGTTCTTACTTAAGCAGCAGAAGAAAGCGGAGGAAGCTCGACTTCGTAAACAGCAACTAGAAGCAGAATCTGAGCTCAAACGAGATGAAGCCAGGTAAAAGATTTCTTAAACATCAACGGGAAATTCACACGTCGTACCGTAACAGTCTGACATTCAGGTGTTTGGTTTCAACACCAGACGAAAAGCGGAGGAGGAGCGTTTGCGTAAAGAAGAGGAGAAGACGCGGCGGGAGCTGATAAAGCAGGAATATCTGCGGAGGAAGCAGCAAGAGATGTTCGAGGAGCAAGGCCTCGAGAAGCCCAAAACCCCCAAACCCAAGCAAAAACACAAACCCAAGTCTGTCTTCAGAGAGGAATCCTCTGGTGATAATTTCTCCAAGTGCTCTTCCACACGTGAGATTTTTACATCACTACTTTGACATTTGGGAGTTTGGTGTTTTATTGTACTCTTCATGCATCTTGATCTGAAACTGTGTAGAAATGAATGTTATACGGTTTCCTCTTCACATAGCGGACAACCTGAGCAACGCGCAGTCAGGCTCCAGTCTGTCTTTGGCCTCTGCAGCTACGAACGAGGCTGACAGCGTCAACTCTGGAGGAGCTGGCTCTCAGCGGTAACTTGATCTTTGATTCTCTTTATACTTGTAAGCTTAAATGGGTAAGAATATTGTATACATTGTGAAGTTACATGTTGGGTCTTTTTAAAACACCAGCAAGTTGTTTTTACTTTAGTTGAACCTGTTTGTGTTTCTCTGTGTTTAGCTGCGACTCTGTGGAGTCTTTTCCAGGCAGTCGGAACAACAGCCGAGCTGCAGAAAGAGACTGGGACAACGGTTCCACTGCATCTTCCATCACTTCTATGGCTGAATACACTGGTATCTATGCAGCTTTTTTTTATTTGGCATCACTAACTTATTGCTTTGTTTCTTTTGTTAATCACTGATCAATTATGTAAAATAATTTAGACCAGATTACAATCACAAATCTCATTTAATGTTTTGGGATCTTGTTGTCACAACATTCATCTTCATAGTATCATATCCAGTTTGCAGTTCTCAAAGAAATTTCAACAGGGCTGCAAAGTCCTGACTGGAATCAGTTTTAAAATGTGGAATATTATTTGCTTATATATTGGGGTTGAAGAAATGAACGGAATGAACATGAAAAGCTGGGTTAAAGGGGCCATATGATGCAAGATGGACTTTTGAGCTTTTAACCTTCTATTAGTGTTATTTGTACCTTAAAAAGATCCCAGAAGTATTTTTATTTTTCATCCTTGCCTTTTTGTAGTTTTATCGCTTTAAAAAGAAGAGTGCAGCTTAAGCAGAGCAAACACCTGACTCCACATGCCGCTTCAGCACATTGGAGACTCCCCCCTTCCCCTACCTGAAAACGTTTGCATGCCATCTCCTCCAGGAAGTGTGCATGTGGCTGCTGCGCTCTCGTGAACAGACGTGTGTAACTGCACGGTGACTACACATGGCGCCTCTCTGGCTGCTCAGTGTGGGCGGGGCAGAAATCTCTCAGCAACAAATGAGGCAAAGCTATAGTTGGGTGCATGTTGCAAAATGCATATTATTATCGTAGATGTGCATACGATAGACTGTGAGACGGCAAATATAGCATAATATGGCCCTTTTAAAGTTGCATATATCTTCATCGCTCACATCAGTGGTCCCACAGCTACAGACCCCAGAGTCTGAGTGATGTCACCTCTCCTGACAGGCTCAAGTGTCCCACTGATGTCACCAGTGGAAAAAATGCTGACAAAGACGGATGTTTTCCAAAATATCATGGGATAAATGGGAAACACTAGATCTGGGAAAAGATGAAACTGAATCAGTGGAAAAAATGTGAAACAAGTTTCATACGGTCCTACCTCTAACCGACCTTTTCCTCTTTAGGCCCAAAACTCTTCAAGGAGCCCAGCGCCAAATCAAACAAGCCAATCATTCATAATGCGATCTCTCACTGCTGCCTGGCTGGCAAAGTCAACGAGCCCCAGAAGAACCAGATCTTAGAGGTGAGTCTTCCGTGTGATTGATGATTTAAAGGATGCACAAAAGTTTGAATGTTCACTAAAACATTAACTGGTGTCTGAACAGATAAACTGTTTATTGTAAAATTCAAGTTTTGTTTATATTTAATTGATTTACACAAATGTTCATATGAATAAAAGGAAAAATCAAATCGAGAAGACGGTGTGACGAGCAAACCGCATCACGCTGTTAGGGCTGTTTAGAATCTTTGGACTCATTTGTCTTTAAATCTCAAATCTATTTTTGCATGGATGTTTTTCTTTCCGTTTGTGATTAAAACAAGCAGACTGAGTATTCATGGTTCCGTTTAACCTGCCCCCCACCCTCCAGGAATTGGAGAAGTGCGAGTCCAACCACCTGATGATCCTGTTCCGTGACGGCGGCTGCCAGTTCCGAGCGCTCTACTCGTACTACCCCGACACCGAAGAGATACTGAAGGTGACGGGCACCGGACCCAAAAGCATCAGCAGGAAGATGATCGACAAGCTGTACAAGTACAGTTCGGACCGAAAGCAGTTCACCGTCATCCCTGCCAAGACTGTGTCGGTCAGCGTGGACGCCCTGACCATCCACAACCACCTGTGGCAGGCCAAGAGAAGCGCTGTGCCAAAGAAAAGCGGGAAATAACAGGCTGGTTTTTCAGCCGCCATTACTGAAATCATTGTGTCTTCATATCGCTTGTTTCCCTGAACGGACCGCCAAGCTGGCCTGGGAATCTACCTGGGAGAGTCCACGTGTGGGACATCTGTAGATTGGACCTAGGCAGACCAAGGGAAGGTGTATATGTGTGGGATCTGAGGAAGGACTGGTGCTTGCAACCCGGTGATGTCACTGCAATGGGTTTGGGGGGTTTTTTGGGTCTGGCTGTGTTTTCAGGCGACCATAAATCAAGCATGTGACATGTTTTTATTTTGGTTCCTTAGTTGTTTTTTTTTCCATGTAGCGAATGTTAATTTTTACATGTAGTATTTATTAGTTCAGCACTGTCATGGTTGAGAGCTACGCTGCAGCACTAAAACCCTTCCCTCTGTCTCCAGCAACGCCCCCATCCACTTTGGATAAATGGAAACCAGAGGGTCTGTACATGCTGTTTCTCTTTTCCGAAAATCTTACACAGGGGGGCTTTTATACCTGTAGGACTGCTGGACTTCTCTTCCCCCTCTACGGACTGTCCAATCAGGCTGGCATTGCCGATTTTCTGCCTCACCAAGAATCTATAAAACAAAAAGGAAAAAAAAAAAACCTGCTGCTCTTAACGTCTTCTTCTTTTGTCAATGGGGGGCTTTACAGTCTCCATCAGACGTCTGTTGGCCTTTCACGCATCATGGTACTCACGTCTATTTATCCGACCGCTTTTTAAACGAGACGCTGATTGTGTAGCGCTGCGTATGTGTATTACAGAGAAAACAAGGGTCATTTTAAATACTTTCTGTTTGAAAATCATTTCTCTGAAGGGTGTTGAAAGATGGGAAATGACAGGCCTTGGTACAGAAATTATGCTTTTTTTCGTTTTAGCTTTTCTTTTCACTGATTGTCTCACTGAAGCGATGTGTTGTAGAGCTGCAGCCGATGTTATGTGTCTTCATCATAACGGGAATTCTCTGATGTTTAGAGCTTAGTTGTGTTTCTTCACCGGGCACTCCTGAATTGTCCTGTGTATTAAAAACAAAGAACAAAAAAAAGTGCACCCATGAACACTTGTCGCCGGCTTCTTTCATGCAATGTACCCCCCCCCCCCCTCTTCCTCCTGCAGTGTTCCGTCTTTATTCATAGAAGCGACACTCGCTCCTGTTTTTAGGGTACTTCCTGCGCCGCTTTGCAAACCCGTTCGAACGACAGTATTTGATATATTCAGAACAGAGTTTATGTGTTGGGAGGGGGCGGGGGCGGGGGGGGGTGGCTGTGGTTCAGTTGTATATCAACATTAAAGAACATTCCTCCAAGGTGTTGCAACACTGCCACGTTGTCTCTCTTCTGTCTTCTCCAAACTCAAAGTGCATTTCTTCCTTTTCTTTTGGAAACCGTTCGCTGGCCTCGAGAACAACCAGAAGTGTTGCACGAGCACTTTACTTTGTTTGTTTGGATATTTAACTTTTTAAATGGGCATAAAAACACAAACTCATTCATAACACTGCTTTTGAAGAACTAAACCAAATGCTTAGATATGATACTGACAGTAAGAAGAGAAAGGCCTCCACTGACACGGAACTACTGCTGTCTCCAAAAACAATACTTGATTTGTTCTTTTGCTGCATTCTGATGTATTTTTTGGGAGAGTTGGTGGTAAAAGTGGCCGACCTTTTGATTATATTTGTGTGTATTCTTATGTTTACAACAAGATTGTATTGGCATTTGGTCACCGTTTGTTACACTAGTGTAATTTTCATCCATGTCGATTTTATCTTTGATCCCATGCCATCTATTTATTTTTCAAAAATGGACGCACTGATACGGAATAAATTTTCAAGTGAATAAAAGTCACATTTTTCATTTCTATTTTCTCATGGCTTGGTTTTTCCATTTGTGAGTCACCGTTTTTCTGGTTGTGAGCGACTCTTAAACTTGGACAACATCACCTTTTTGTTCTCAAGAACAAACAGCATCTTTTCACTGTAATATTAATGTCTGAAAACGTATCACAGAGTCTTTAACGTGTGTACAGGGAAGAAAAAGGTGACACATGATGATGAGTGGTTTCTAAATGAGTCAGTTTTGAAAGCATCTTGATCTCCCTGGTAGCAAAAAGCGCCTCACACTTCATCACCCAAGTGGAACTGTTGACATCTTACCAGCGGCGCTCGTATCCATGGCGAACTTCCCATCTGCCATGACAACTGTGTTTCTTTTCATACCTGCTGGTTCATGTGAGCATAAAACTCTACAACTCGTACAGTCACTCCACTCATAGACCCGCCATCCATGCGGTTCTTCGCGATGAAAGGTGAGTTCTCATATTTATTAGTACTAAAAGTAAAAGATTGAATGAAATTTTGCCTTTTTGCAGGTGTTGCTGCTCTCGTTTTGTTGCTCGCTCATACGTGTCTCAGTCGTCCGTGTCAAAACGCAGACACGGTTTTAATATGCACGAACATCTCATCAGGTAAGAACGTTGGCTTTTAAATGATGCTTCAGAGACAGGGCTCTGGAAAGAGCTTTTGGGTTCTAAAAGTCAATAAACAGAAAAATAAGAAATAGTTTGGATCATCCTTTTTATACTGATGATCTTCAGCTCTGTGCAAATATCTGGAGTTACTCCTCATTTCTGTTATTTATCTCTAGGATAATTTGTTAGCAGGGTGTTTGTGTGGATGACAAACATTTCAAATATCTAAAACCTTTGTATGATTGCTTAATGTCACGATATTTGCAGCTAAATATATTTATTTATTTATATAATATATTTATTATTTACTCTTAAGTTCTTATTAATGTTTAAAGTTAAATAATTTTTTTTAACTTCAATGTTTTTCTTCTGAGGAACCTTCATACTGGGGTGCTGCTTGCTCAGTCTGAGGGTTGTTGCCATGGTGATTGGCCCTGTCTGGGCAGCAGGGGGTCGGACACCACAGCCTTACGGTGGTGGGTTTTACCCCGGCCCGCCTTGACCTGCTTGCTGGGTGGTTTCCATTGCAGCAGCCCCCATGGACCAGCTCCTGGTGTGGAAGGTTCCCAGTGATATAGTTTCCTCACATCATCAGTATCAAGCCAGATGTTTTTACTTCTATATTTTGATTTGATATATTAAAATAAAGATTTTATTTTTATTTTACCTTTTTATGAAACTGCAGTTTCATTAGAAAAAAAAGCTAAGTGAAATTGGCCTGAAAAGTGTTGATGTAAAAAGATGTTAACAAGCATTCAGAAACCTGCATGAGTGTAAACTAAACATGTTTACTTCTCTACTTAGATTTTCAACCTGATTTCCAGACTCTTGTTTTTGTTCTGAGTAATGTTGGAGAAATCAACTCTTCTGTGTTGCAAAACAAGAATCTCGTCTCCATCACTCGTCTCACCATCAACAACGCTGGCATCACAGGAATTGCTGAACATGCCTTCAGCTCATTCAGTAACCTCACAAATCTCAGTTTAGAACAAAACGTGCTGCAGCAGATCAATGCGAACTGGTTTGCAAACCCTGCCAACCTCCGTGAGCTCAAACTCGCCGGTAATCAGATGGAAGTTGTCAACCAGTTCACATTTAAGAACCTCACAAACCTCACAAATCTCAGTCTGAAAAGCAACAGGATCAGACGCGTTCATCCACAAAGTTTTATCTCTCAGAGCTTGTTGGCCGAGTTGGATCTGTCCGAGAACAAGCTGACGTTCATCTCACCTAAAGTGTTCAGTTCCCTCAGGTCTCTCTCATCCATCCGACTAGAGAACAATCCCTGGAACTGTTCCTGTGATCACGAGGACTTTGTAGCGTCTGTAAAAGGTTCGTGAATTGTCCAGAAACATGAGGGGATCAGTGTTTAACCAACATTTATAAAATTGAAATTGCTTCTGTCTTCCAGAGCTGAAGAGCAAATCAAAGCTGAAAGAAGCGGCGTTTGTGAGGTGTGAGAGCCCGCCTCCTCTGAAGGGTCAACCAGTGTGGAACGTATCCGTGTGTCCAACGCCATCTCCATCAGGGATGCCCGTTCTCCCAACAGCACACCCCACATCCTCTGGTACAACCGTTCTTCTGCCTCTTGTGTGGTTACATTTCTCTGAACGTCTCTTTGCTCCCTGCAGGGAAAGCTGTGACAGTCACTCCATCACAACTACAAGGTTCTGGTACTTTTGGCTCCTACTGCTCCACTCTCTAAACTTTTAAAATCTCTTCTCAGCAGCACTTTCATCGGTGCAAACATCAGTCCAAACGCACCCTGCAGAAGCACCAACACCTCCTGCATCCACTGGTATAGCAACGTGTTACTGGATCACTTTTTAACAACTATAATTCATCTTTGTACTGAACTTATTTTAGAGTCGGGTGTGTGTTTGATTCCTGCAGCAGAAGTTGTGAAAACTCGTCCATCTCAGCAAACAGCAAATACCTCTTTCCTTCTGAAACCTACTGATGCATTTTCAACAATCCCTTCTCACACTGGTACATGCGATCCTTCTGATTTTAATGATTCGTTTTGAACTTTAGGTTTGTGCCAAATGTGTCTTTTCATCAGGAACATCTGTCCAGATCAAACCTGCTGATAGACATTTGATATTTGTAACATTAGAAGATATTTATCTACATATCAACTGTAAGAGTCAATTTCTGTTTCTTAAACTTGATTAAATTAAATTAATTAAGAAAACTTGCAATTAGTTAGTTAATTAGCAATTAATTACTTGCAAAAGCATTTATTATAAATCTGGCCAAATATAGTAATGGTTTTCACATCTCGGATCAATTACCAGTTAATATATAGAAATAATTTTTGATATATTGCAAAAAAAGCTGAATTATTCTAAGTTAAATTTTCATGTAATAAATCCTTTTATGTTTTAATTTTAAATTTAAAATGAAAATAAATATATTTGAGTATATAATCAATAAATTATTTAATAAATTTCTTTTCAAGTTAAAATAACAGATGGATTAGTACATATAAAACAAAGAAAGAATGAATAACTGGGTTTAAAAACAAGCATTTTGTACAATACTACCACCGTGTGGTCATAATTCATATCACATCTTTCTCCATTTCAGCAAAACGTTTCTTTTGCGCTTTTATTTGTAATTTCATTGTATGACTATATTAAAATACCAGGAACTTAAATAGTAATTTAAATGTAACAATCTTAATGTGATATTTCTTTATTTGTTTCACTTTTACCTCATTTTCCACATAAAAACAGGTGTTTCTTAAAATTGTGAATTTTGTTTATTTACTATTTAGAAATATTGACACAAATCTTGTAAATTCTGACTCTTGGATTGATGATTTAACAGAAAAACCGAGTTTAGACCTTATTACCTGACTACATACATGGAAAATTGCTTCTTGAAATGTCTTAAAACAAAAAGATATTTTCTTTCAACATAATCTTTTTACATTTTAATATCTTTAATGCCAGATGACTCCATTCTGACAGTTATAATGTTCCTTTACAGCATCCCTGGGATGTCTCTTATGAATAAGAGCTGTAGAAAAATAGACCCCCCCCCCCCAACTCAGTAATCCTGACAGTTGTTTATACTGCTTGACCAACAGGTGGCGCCAACTTGCTCATATTTAAAATGAAGCTTATACAGGGTTTACATGTTAGTGTTTTGTGAAACTTCTAGTTGTGTCTTTTGTTTATTGTTCTTGTCAGGAGCTTTTGAGACCTCCTCTCTGTCAGGTACAGACACCTCCACCCACCCGAAACCCACCTATACGTCTATCACATCCCCTAAAACTACAGAACCTCCAAGTGGGTTTGGTTTCTCTCAGCCTCTCCTTGATATTTAAATGCTGAAATACTAATGATGCAAATCTTTTCCCTCCCAGGGAGGAATATTGTCTGCACTCTCATTGCTGTGATTGGTATGTAATGGATTTATTTTGTAAATATCAGATTGATCTGAAACATGGAATCATATTGAGATGTTTCTGCTTCTGCAGTAGCTCTCTGCGTGCTGCTGGTTGTTTGCTTCCTGGCTGTGCTACACAGAAGGAAACGCAGCAACAAAACTGTTAAACCTGCTTGTCTTAAAGAAGAGACGGAGAAGAAGCTGGAAGAAGATGTTGGACCTGCTAAGGATCAGTCTGAGGAACGCTCTGAGCACAGAGATGCAGTGATGACTTGCAAGACATTGTTAACTGGAGTCCGAGCAAAGTCAGCGAGCGCTGTTATCCTCACGTCTCCTTTTGGTTCATCTGAGAAAAACACAGAGGCTTTCCAAACTCAGACAGATGCTCCATCTGAATCCTCAGAGAAACCAGAAGATGGAAAGCAGAAACTGGAAACTTCAGGTGAAGCGGATGCTGCAGGAGGAGGAGGGAGGATTCAGATGGAACAAACAACCACAGACACAGTGAAGAAATACGGGAGGAGAGATGATGATGAGAATCTGTCTGAAAACCCAGAGTGTGTTTCCGTCAGCACTGAAATTGTGCCTTATCTGAGCATCGGCACAAACCAGAACAATCCCAGACCTGAAGAAGAGTCCGCTCAAGATCCAAGTCAAAGGGCTCAGATGAGGAAAGTTATTGGGAGGATCTCCACCTGGCCTCCCACTGCAGCTCAGTGGCAGGCAAGATGTAAAATGAAGGAGGGACAGCAGGAGGATGGTGAAGGCATCTCTGTTTGGATCCAAAGAGAAGCATTAAAGCTCTCAGATGACGTGAAGAAGATTACAAAGCAGATGAATCAACCTGAAAGCTCTGAGTGGTGTGAAAAACAAGATGAAGGTGAGCAAAATCCCTCAGAAGCTCATGTGAATCTGAGGGATTCGCTCGTCCTCAGGGACTCAAAAACAGAGAAGCAGCTGCAAAAGGAGGGGATAGTCCAGGAACTAACTACGGTGAGACACGCAAAAATCCAAACCAGTCCAAATAAAGAGCTGAAATCTGCAGAAAATCCCACAAACAAGAGCAGCGGCAAGACAGAGGCGAGAGCAGACCTGAAGCGAGCTGCGACCGGCAGACAGAAGACTGAAAGCAGAGCTGCAGGTCCAAAAGCTCCCTCTGGTGGAGCCTCACCAGACGATGAAACGCTGCTGTCTGGAAACGAGTACGCCTTCATGGACCTGCTGCACGAAGTGACTCAGAACAACGGCCGATGGACGCGGGAGAGGTGGAAGCAGATGCACAGCAAGAAGCAGCACCGGTAGAACACAGATCCACTTTTTCAGTTTGGATGGATATTTATAACATCTGCTGCTTTAATCACAACCATGACTAAATGTTTATTTACTAGTGGAATTCAGTCTGAAATTAAATGTATTTTCGATGTGTATGTCTGTGTTTTATGTGATTTTCAAAAATGTTTAATGGCTCACATGCGTACATAAAAGCTACTGTCTGTAAAAAGTCAATAACAGAAACTGATTTCATGTTATGAGTTAATGCTGAACTATGAGCCAGAGCCTAACAGTAAAATACATCAGCATGAGCACTCACTCCCCGTTCCTGAGACGGGCGACAACAAACATTTTCCCTGTTCATGCCATTCCCAGTATTTGATTGAACTTTTTGATATTAATACTTCCTAATTCTTAAAAGAAAATCACTTCCATATTGTCTGCATTATATGACGGAGGATTAGGGCCACACTGAAAAAAATTTTGTGGAGGAATTTTTCCCCTCCCTTCGACAATAAAATGGAAATACAGTCTCTTTAAAGTACAATACTTATTATAATGCTGTTTTTATGTGTTAAAAGGGAAGAATTTCCTTGTTGATGAAGCCCACACTAAAGTACAAGGTCACTAATTCATCCACACTAGACATGGTGTTTTATAGAGTAGGATAACGCTGGTTCACATTAATCAGTCAACGAAGTCAACTTTTTTTTAAAAAAAATTGTTCTTAAAACTGTACTTCTACTTCATTCTCGTCATTTTGATTTTTTTTTCTTGTAAATGCATTTCGACTTTATTCTTGAACCTGTATTTCCACTTTATTCACGTTCTTTTGACTTTATTCTGGAAGTGAGGAAGGGAGGGAAAAAAATTCTCTACAATTTTTTTTCTTCCGTGTGGCCCTAATACTCCGTCGTAAAATACAGCATTATAATAAGTATTGCACTTTAAAGAGACTGTATTTTGACTTTATTCTTGAAACTGTATTTCCACTTTATTCTCGTCATTTCGACTTTATTCTCGAAGTGAGGAAGGGAGGGGAAAAAAAATCCTCCACAAAAGTGTGGCCCTAATACTTCGTCGTAAAACTCAGTATCAATACTACACAGAAATGCTTTTAAAATATAAATAAATTATAGTGATCAGTGAAATAAAATGAGATCAAACTATTTTAAGATGATTCATATTTATCAAATGGGAAATAGAAATTACTGTATAAACGTACTATGATAAACGTAATAAAATATAATAACCAGCATTAAACCAGTGAAATATTTAAACAAAACCTCATAATTACTAACATTCAGTTTCTATCATTTCAATTCCTGGAGCTCAACCCAGCAAGTATTAAGGTGAGAGGCAGGTACACTATGGACAGGTTGCCAGTCCACCGCATGGCCATAATAACAGTATCAGCATCATCTTCATGACTTCTGATATGTTGCAATTATCATGTAACAAAAATGGAATACACTGTTACAGTTTTAATATCGAAACCGCTCAGAAGTGAAAATAATTGTCATGTTTTGTAGCCTGAGACTAAAAAAAAGCATAAAACTTTTCACTGGCAGATATTGAATTATCGAGTACTGATGCATCTAAACCCGTCTCTCACTTTGTAGAGATGAAATAAAGACACGTCTTCTCATTCGGTGTAATTGGCTGCATGCAGCATTTATTTGTTCATGTCCATATGTGAAGAATGAGACTTCCTGTAAGAAATAGTACAAAATGGATCAACATCTTTTTGAGAATGACTTAAAACATAAATAAGTGAAGGTAAACATAATACATAGGCTTTTGGTAACATCTGGACAACATGCATGTTCCATTCATATAAATACACAGTATCAAATAATGGCTCCAACTTGCAAGCAGTTGACTTTTATATGTGTTTTCCTCTAGAAGCATCTTTAGAATCTTTAATTCTTGGCAAGCTTGTATATTTAAACATGCTTTTTAGAAATAACATGCCCCTTGTGGTATTTAAGTATGGACATCAGGAGATGTGAACTCTGAAGGATATGTAGCATGAGCAGATCTGTGCTAACTGTAAAGCTCCATCACGCTCACTCACCTTGATCTCTCCTGCAATGTAAACGGGTTACTTCTGAGGGGCCACTTAGCAAAGTTCAGCAGTAAAACCGCCAACAAATCCACAACAAATCCAATTGTTTCAGAATTCTTTGACATAAAAACAAGCAAAAGCACACACCAAAAACAGAAAAAAGCTTTGCAAACATCAGCAAGGTGAGCCGTGCTGATGAATGCAGAATAAGTTACTGCACATTTCACTTTCTTTGCTTTGTAAGGTTGAATACTGTCCACCGTCCTCTACAGATTCAGATTAAAGGGTCGTGCTGTTATGCTCTACACATGACCACAGAGCTTAGTGCAAAAGTAGTTCAAGTCCTCTTCACTTTTCCTGACACAAAGTAAACTTGCAGACAAAAATACATGTGTATAAAGTACATATTTACAGTAAACAAACATAAAAATACAGCTGAGAAATAAACTAAGATCAAATACTGATGATGATGCAGTGACAAAGTGTGGCGTGTAGCATTTGGAAAGCAGAACATCTCATTTTGAGCTTGTCCAGATCTTTCAGAAATAAATCAAAGAACAGACAAGAATTGACTGTGCATGTCAAAATCTCTTCCAAACATCCTGCTACCAGCTCAATAAAAGTCATGATACTGGAAGATCATCATAAATATATATTTACCAACAGATTACTTCAAGTAAAGAAAATAAATCAAAATAAGAACAAAAAAAAGTAGAGTTAAACTGATTTAGGTTAATACGTCTGATAAAATTAACTGAAGATGCTTGATAAATTTTAACCCTTTCACTCTCATACAGTTTACAAAAAAAGATAGCTATACCACCAGATCTGAGAAGTGAAGCCAAACCATGTACGTAAAGTGCAATACCACTGCCTGACGCTAGGGGCTAGCTCTAAAATATATCTGTATTACCTCATCTTATAAAATGGAAGGTTAATACATTTAGTTAATTCTGGTCAGTGTGTGCAATATGCCTATGAAAATGACATGATCAAACAGAATTTAGCTTTAAACAGAAATATTTTTGACAAATCAAATATTAAAAATCCAAATATGGTCACTTCTGGTTAAAGAAAAAGAAGAGATAAAAATAATAAGATAATAAATACCAAACTACAGCTCTCAAAATAACAGAGGCAATGATATAAACACGAAGCTACAACTAGCAGATAATTAGCTTAGCTTAAAATATCACAAAATCTTAAAATAGGGAATGTGGCTAACCTTGACTGTTTTATATCTAGAGTCAGCAACTTGTTTTTAAAGAAGTCAGTAAACACACATCTTAAAAGTGCTAAAATAGCAAAACAGTTGCTTTTAACAACTTATCTGTTAGCTGGGTCTATTAAGCTAAGCTTTAAATCAATGTGATTTTAGCATTGGGTGTAACTGTAGAACACTCAGTCATGAACATCTCCAGCTAACTTCAGACAACTTTCATCCTGAGGAGTTTAATCCTTAATCTTTCATTTATATACCAAATAAATATATTTGGACACTCATACAGTCACTGCACAGCCAAGTGTGGCAATCACCGAGCACAGCGTTTCCCAATCCTGGTCCCCAATACCACTGCGTTGCTTGTCTTAGACAGTTTTACTCTAACACACCCGATTCGCCTGTTAACAAGCAGCTGATTTCTTTTGGGGCAGTGGGGGGATTGGGAGTGGGAAAAACTGATTTCAGTTTCAGCTAATGCACAGATGTGATTTTTTTTTTTAAATTAGCAACGCTACATAGCTGTGCTTCCATCTGAAACACCTCAGGAGGTTATGAGCAGTGCTTGTAAGGTAAAGGTTTGAGTTTGAGTCCCAGAAAATGTGTAAATAAATAAAATTGAAACTAAATATGAATGATTTCAAATCAACATCTTGAAACAGATATTAAGAAAATGATTAGCTTCGATGTTCACAAACGTGTCCCTTAGAGATGACTGATCTGAAGCTAAGCTGATCATCTGCACAGATATGACCATATTAATGACTATGACTCATAAAAAGTTGATTTGTTAACAAACTAAAGCTTATTTTCATATTTACTGAAAATTCTTTAAACACACTATGTTCCACCATGATAAGTGTTTTACATCTAAAAATAAACTTACGTTAAGTCCAAACAAAAACATACTGATTAAATACAAAGAAATATTGAATTCAACAGACAAATTGACACTCAAATATATTTTTAAAAAGACAAAAAGCGCAGCTTATAAAAAAACAGATTAATTACACTGAGTAATTATCAGTAATTATTTCTGAATTAACTTCTTCAAAAATTAACCTTCATTTAAGAGTCCCACCCCCCCTTGCACCATTAGACATTCCATTCAGGCTAAAACTATTAACCTTGGTGTCCAAGAATAGATCTGCCTCATGTACAAATAATACAACAGTATTTACAAAGCTATAGAACAAACAAGATGGCACATACCTTGAGCAGACATGATTGGGAATGCTGCAATAGCCCAACAATATTAACTAAAGCAAATAAGCACAACTAAAAGAGAAAGAAATGCTAACTTGGCTGATAAAGGTGCCACTACATCATGTGCATTCACAGATGAAATTTTTATCATAAAAAAGTTTGTGCTTGTAAAGAAAATCCCACCCGGTAAGACCTCAAAGAACTAAGGTGAGGTAATAAATTAAGGAAAGTGCACATGCACCGTAAATTCCTGGTAAATGCTTGAAAAATGGAGAAAATAAGAGCATTCATTTTTGTTTTCAGGACACGTCACAGGTTTAAAAGGTTGTGAAGAATAAGGGTGATGGGTGTAGTTGCCCTAATTTAAAGTGAGGGTGTAGAGTGAGTTGGCAAGAGTCGTGGCATGAGGGCAGCTTCACCCCAGAACTAAACATGCTGAGTGTAATCTGATACTGTATGTGAGACTTCCTTAAACCGTGTAATTATGTCTCTGCTCTTAGGTTGGGAGGAGAAAACCGTTTTTAGGTTTTCAGTTCAGGGGTTTTATATGGCAGGTGTTTGAGGGGAGATGTGGTCGGTAACGAGGCACTCTTCATTTATCCTGCTGTAGCAGCTCAGAGGGAAACATCCGGTCTGTCCGCTGGTCTTTTAAGATGGAGATAGTTTCTGATCTGAAGCCGAGACGCCTGACGCAGATCTTCTGTGAACAGCTATTCTGAGCTTAAGTCGAGCCTTCATCTGTGTGAAACACACACGCACACCAGCCCTATCGGTCCAGATGTGGCATCGAGGTTAAGGGTCTCGGCTTTCGGCACTGAGGTCGTTTCAGAGATGAGTCTCGTCTTTGGACTGTGCGCCATAGTCCTGCTGGTTCTTGGTGCTGCGAGCCTGCCCTACTTGTGAGTCCTCTGGCATGTGTGCCAGTGGATCAGACCGGATAATGTACCTGCAAGACCAAAGTCAACATTAACAGAAACCTGCCAGAATGTGACGAGAGTAAAGTCTCGAATTGCTGTTTGCTTCTTTGAATGTTCGTTTTTGCTTCCTGCTTCAGATACATTTGGTGCAATTAAACTTGCTTTTTGGTTAAATCAGTTTGTCAAGTGTCTGGAAGGAGCAGGGAGGATTGCACGATGCTGATTCAGTTATTGTATGACGGCTGCAAAGGCCGCTGTCCAGCTGGCTTTCCATACATCCATGCTCCATCACACCCGGCTTATTTTAAACAGATCCAACAGTCTATAAAAAATGCATCATGATTCATTTGACTTAGATGTGTTGGAGCAGGGATACATGAAAAACCTGCAGGATTGTGGCTCCTGTAGACCAGCTACCCTTGCTATAATAATAATAATAATAATAATAATAATAAAATGTTCATGTTAATAAGATTCACACAAGTTAAAGGAAACGTTGTAATGTGAAACAAACAAACAAAAAAGGTACAACATGACCAAGAAGGCTAATCTGTACAAAAAGATGCATTAAAGATGCAGCTCTGACACCAAATACTGAATAAACAATTAAAGGTCAACAAGCCTGAAATTCTCACTGAGGGAACCTTCAGTCACAGCCTGCATCTCAGTGACTGAAGCATGTGTCTATAAAGCTGATTTATTACCTGAAACATATTCTAAGCTGCTTAAAAATCTTGATCCTTTAAAAAAGATGAGCCATGTTACGCAGCAGAGATAACAAACAGACCCTTACACAATGTCGTTGAGCTCCAACATGGTGTCAGGAGGGGGGTTGATGAGGACGTAGGACAGCGTGTTCTGGTGGTCGTTCATTTCGTCTGTAAAAAAGAAGCAGAGGAGACTTTCAGCGCTGCTCTGGAACCCTCCTTCGTTCTCCTGCATTAGACAGAACATCAGCCAGGAAATATGAGGCTTTGTTTTTAATCCAACTAAGTAATAGTTGGAATTATCTGAGGGGATGCAATTTGCATATTCTGTAATAATTTACTCCATATGTTGGATTATTTGCTTAAATTGTAGGAAGTGTTGTATTTGTGTGATGCTGAAACATGCTGGGTTAATCGCTGGAGGGTTTCTGTCATTTATGTGTCAGATCACACTTTAATACTGCTTATCTGTAAAAAATAAAAACCTACAGTAGGTTTGTTCCAGCAGCAGTTTGGACACATTTTAAAATCTATTGTAAGCTCAGCCACTGATTTCAACACAAACATCTATCAATTCTACCTTATTATGTATGTAAGTATATTTACTGCACAGATATGTTCATGTTACGGGAATGTTTTTTTTTTTTTTTGTCATCTGGTAGTTAAATAAGAAAGTCAGGATTTCTTTTATAACAGTGTGAAAGCCTGGAAATGATTAGTGTCCGAGAACTGAGTTAAAAAGCTTTTCTCTTTCTGTTTATGATACAGAAACAGAATTTTATGGGAATAATAGCAGCTTTATTGGAAATTTAATTGAGATATGTATGTATGCTCTACAAAAAGATAGAAGTTCAGAGCATCTGGAGGGCAGCAGGGCTGCACATGCTCTCGAATCTAAAGCGAATAGAAGCTGGAGTTCAATTAAGGTTGGATTTTTACATAACTTTTCTTCCTGCTTGATAAAAATGTGCTGAATTTTTGGATTTATAAAAAGAAGAGGGATTTATTAAAGTCTGAACATGTTTGCAAATGTATATTATTGCACAGAGAAACATCATTTACTAACTTCTGAGCAGTTAATTCCTTCTGTAGTATTACTCTTCATGTTACTCTGCTGCTCTCTCATTTAGGAAGTATAAGAGACTTATCTAATCCATGAGATATGGGGATGGTTCTCTTATTCGCTAACTCCAAAATTATTTTTGAAAAATAAATACATACAAAACTTAAAAAGCGTCAACTAGAAGTTCATGAACTGAATGTCATGAGAAACGGGGTCCCAGCTGGACGACAGCATCTTTTAATACACAAGCTTAGCAAACAAAAAGTTCATCTTTTGGAATATCCTGAATTCACTAATACAGAGATATTGTCAAGTTAGCATCCGAGCTAAAGACTGAAATGTAAAAACTCCTCCATGCTGATGGAGAGATCTGATTAAAAGAATCTGTGTGTCAGTGACTTCTACTCCTCGCATGTACAACTCAATCTGTTTTCTCCACACACAAAATATGTTCATCTCACTTGTTCATCTCCATTCCCATTATCTACTTTTATTGCAGGAGAGAAACATTTAATTTATCTTTGTACCATGGAAATATGAAAACATACATTTTTATGCTTTCAGACATTAAAAATGTGTATTTCTTATGAATTACTAAGTATTTAAACTCAATTTGAAAATTTTAATCCACTAAAACCTTTCTGTCTTCTACAACCAGGTAAAAGGGTTTTATTAGCATTAAACATTTATAGTACTCATCGATAATTGTGACATTTATTTTTACTGCTTCCACAATCTATTTGTACAAACGCATGTTATATTACAAATCAATAAGAGGAGCCTGACTTCACCCTTCATTTCCCAGAAGAGACGTTACTGTGTGTGTGTGTGTGTGTGTGTGTGTGTGTAGGTCTCTGGCAGCGGCTCCTACTTGCGTTCTGTGATGCACGGAGGAAAGGAGAGGAGGGCATGTGCGTCTCCATGACAACCCACCTGCTTGTGGCCCTTTACAAAGCCGGGCGGGGGGGTGGTGTGGAAAAGAGAGAAGGGCTGACTGTTACTGACAGGGCACTTTGTGGAACAAGTGGAGGCCCACATGCTGCCTGCTGACTCAAACAGCGACCCCCATGCGCAGCTTCGGAACGGAGCCCCCATGCAGACAGCGTCCGCGGCTACGCCACAGTTACCCCCTGAAACACATTCCTTTTTTTCTTTTTTCTTTCTGCTCTGCGCATTCCACACTGGACCAGCCGGCCAAAGGTAAGGCTGCAAGTTGCCATGCCAACAGATGACACTCAGTCCCACTGCAACCCCCCCCCCAAAGCCCCAGAGGTGACATGTGACACAGACACAGACGACATGCTCCAGCATCCGTCAGACTGGACCAAAGGCAGAGCGACTCCAACCAAACTGAGAGTGAAGCAGAACACATCAGGAGTGTGAGAGTGGAAGAGGATGTTTTATCTACTCACTCTCTCTAATCCGCACCACATTAGACTGCCTAGTGTGTTAAATGAGGGTTACACCATGGTCACTGGTTTAAAAACTATAAATTATGTGTTTTCACTTCCATTTATGAACTTTAAGAAGCTTCTCAGCCTCTCTTAGCAGCACCATCGTTACTACGGTTGTTAGCTGATGGTAGTAGCAGAAATGACGTTCTTTCAGCTTAATATTGTTTTAATTTCTTTTTCTGAGGCGTGTTTTTCTGCCTCCTCTTGGGAAGCACATGCACAAAATGAAGTACACCGCAATTAGAAGTGCTGTATGTATATAGTCGGCCTCAACAGAAAAGACGAGCAGATACGTCTTATCTGTATTGTTTGCAGAGTAAATGCACCTGGGACACAGAACTTTAAATGTTTATCTCTACCTTAAAGAAAATATTTTCAGTGAGAATGAGGAGGTAGCAGTCTAGTTCAAGATGAGTAAAGTAACATCCAGTTAGGAAATGTGAAAAAGCGGAAGCTAAAAAGTTTAACCTGAGCAGTTCTATAGTTTCGATGGAGGTTTTGCTCATCTCAAGAGGCCATCGGCTGATGCTGATGATCGACACTTCAATCAATTGTCAGTCTGAGAAAGAAGCGATGGCCCCCACTGTCAAAACACAATAAGCATCCAGGGAGATAGTATATCATACTTATTTCATCTTTCTGGAAACTCCCAGAAACTTCAACAATTGTGTCAAACAAAGGCAGAATCATAGGAGAGCTCATTGGCAGTTTTTTTCTTGTCTTTGTTTAGGTGGAATAAAGCTTTTGATTACAAAACAGCTAATAGTAGGTAAAAATTTAGGATTTTTTAAAATAATCTTTGGCTGCTGGTCTTTCTGTCCTACATTGATGAGACAAACATCTTTAATGAGGCACCCTGTTGATGTGGTTTGCTGGAAGCAAAGTAGTCAGCTCCAAAGTTCCAAAGTGGACAATGCTGTCCTTATGATTGTTTGAATATACTCTCATGATGAAGAGATTAAATGGTAAAAAAAGAGCTTTCCTGCTACCCATCCTGCAGACAGGACATTAAGGTATATCACAGATCTCATAGTTCCATATATTCCAAACAGAGCACTTCGCTCTCAGACTGCAGGTCTACTTGTGGTTC